>VDFB02281492.1:977881921-977910827 GCA_007258455.2 Sequoia sempervirens
ATTTTGGATTACAAGCTTATATGTTTATATATTGTTATCAATTATTTGTATGATTATTGGCAAGAAAGGGATGATGTCGTAACACTCATATTTGAGAGGCTTACGATATCATGACTGCCTTCATGATGAGTGATGTTATTTTGACTATATGATATATGTTATATGTACATGTACTTTAATGTGTAATTGGAAGTGATGCAGGTATTGAGTATCGACTCCGCCTAGATCCACAAGCCTGAGTGTACTATTCCTCGATGGTGGTTACTGGAGGTAGTCATAGGAAAAATCTCCCCTATCTTAGCCCACTGTACCCTGTTAGGGCAGTGATTTCCTTATTGATATCTTACCATCCGGTTGCCTAACGGTAACGTCCGAAGCACCTTTCAGCCATATGTTCTGACACACCTTTCTGTCATATGTGCTTTACTAGTATGTCATGTTGAGGTATTAAATATGTTATTTTAAATGATTTTTATTGATCTTATTTGGGGAGCTTTGTGTATTTTGGATGATTGGATTTAATTTTTATTTTTATATGAAAGAGAGAATGTTGGATACTTAGTGATTTTAATTAATTTTATTGGGGAACTTTAATAGCTTGTTTATTTAAATGCCTTATTTTATTTTACTATTTTTTGGAGAGAAATTAAGTTAAGGGGCATCCTTGTCTTTACTATATATACTTTTATTCTTTGGTTTTGGGAGGGAGTTATCTTTTTGGAGAGGAAAATATAAAAAGGAAGAAAGTTTATTTTGAGGGGGGTGATTTTTTGGGGCAAGAAAATTTATGTTTTGTGAAGGAGGAGAAAAGCCCCGTGAATTGGGTTGAAGAGTTTGGAAGAAAGGGGGAGACGAAATTTGTGGGCATCTGATCATTGGTTTCAGCTTGCATACCCTCCTTGTTGTCCTGTTATGGAATGCACTTGCGCCTTCTTTATAGAATATTTTGTCATTTCAACTTTTTGTAAAGATTGAAATATTCTTCTATTTCTTCCATGAAATTCTAAGATTATAAAAATATGCATGAGTGCATGTTTTAAATGCTTTGGGAATCTTGGCTATTGGGTGTTGCTATGGCATTTGGTTGTTTAATTTCGTTTTCAACCTGGTTAGGGAATTCAATTTGGGAAGTATAAGTTTCTTAAAAAATATGTACAAAACACTTAGTTTAAACTCAAATCCAGCTTTCAGATTAACTTGAAAATGCCCAAATCTCAATTGGGTTGGAGTCCAAATTGAATTTAGATCACTTTTTGTTTTGGCCAAATTTTGTGCAGCTTGTTAAAAATGTTTTTTTGTATTTATGCTCATTATCCCCTTTCTAAAAATGAATTTTAAGGGTGGATTTCATGTTGAAATTCCAAGATCTCAATTTGGTCTTTGGTAGATTTTATTTCTGGGCCCTTTTGTTTTTTCCCAAATTTGTGCCTTCTTGTAAAATGACATTTTTTATTGCTGCTCTTTTACCTCATGTCAAAAATGTAAATTAAAATAGGATTCAATGTAGAAATGTCAAAAAATAAAATAGGTCTTTGTCTGATTTTTAATCCGAACACTTTCATTTTTCACGTTTTTGCCCAACCATGCATTAAATGACATTTTTCAATACAGTACCTTATTATGGGTCTTAAAATTGAAAATTAAAGGTGGATTCGAACTTGGAATGCCAAAATTTGACTTGGGTCAGGCTTAGAATTTTAATCTGGACACTTTGAATTTTTACGTAATTTCTATGCCTCCATTTCATGTTGATTTACAACTGTTAAACGTGTCTTCTTACAACAATGTTTACTTGGCTGTGTTAAATGACTTTATGATGATTTTAGTGGCTTTTCATGGCTTCATATCTTTTTTTTTTATTCCTTGTTTCGATAAACAAGAAGGCCTATCTATCTGCAGGGCGTTGAGTTATCCGTCTGCAGGGCATTGATTCGGGCATGTTTGAGTTTTACTCATCCATAGGAGAGATGTACTTGATTCCATGTGGTGCCATTCCTTCAAGCACACATGATGACATTTCACCTAGTCTACACTCTTGCACCTCGTACCTTAGTAGTCGTGAGTAGTACCCAACATGTTAATGTATGTGCATCTTCTTGTTGTGACATTGGCTTAATGCAGTGTATTCCATGTTTGCTTCGTGTCTGATGTGAGTGTTGGCCATATGTTACCCTTTCCCTATTTTCTGCTTGGGCCTTGTGACTACCTCTAAGCATGGTGGGGTGGTCTCTTTTGAGTCCACATGGTAGGGAGGTGTTGCCACCGCCATTAGGGACCGGTGTACAGGTTTTGGAGCATTGATTGGAGGTGTTCTCTCTTGTTCATGCTTTATCTGATGATGTTTCTTATTCATGGCTATACCTTTTTATTTATGTATATTCCTTTATGTATATCGTACTCTCTTGAGAGAAAGTATGTAATCATATAATTTAATGAGAAGAAATGTGATGATTTATATTTGGTTTACGAGTTTCAATGTTGGTATCAGATTTTCTTGTATTATGATGATCATAATGGTTTTTCCTTCATAAGTTTTTTTGCAAAAATCCAAGCTTTGGTTGTATATTTCCTTCATGTTTATAGTATACTTAAGCTTTGGAGCAATGTTGCCTTTTTTTAATGTCCTCTATTGCAGCTGCAAAAGTTCCAGAGCATCACTGCCTTCTGGTTGTTGCTTTGTGTAGTCATTGTTAAAGTTCTGGAGCAGTGCTATTAAAGTTTCAGAGCAGCTTTGTTAAGGTTCCAGAGCAGGGCTAAAAGTTTTGGAGCAGCACTGTTAAAGTTCTGGAGTAGAGTTGTTAAGGTTCTAAAGCAGTGCTGAAAGTTATGTAGTAGCGCTATTAAAGTTCTGGAGCAGTGTTGTTAAGGTTCTGGAGTAGCGCTGAAAGTTCCAGAGCAGCACTGTTAAAGTTCTAGAGCAGCGCTGAAAGTTCCAAAGTAGCGTTGTTAAAGTTCCAGAGGAGTGTAGAAAGTTCTGGAGCATTGGTGCAGGAAGGTTCCAGAGGAGTGCTACCAAAGTTCTAGAGTAGTGTTGTAGAAGTTCCAGAGTAATGCTGGGCCAAAGTTCCAAAGCACTGTAGAAGTTCCAGAGTAGTGTTGCCAAAGTTTTGGAGTAGTGCTGCAAAACTTCTGGAGCAGTGCAGAAAGTTCCAGAGCAGAGGTTCTAGAGTAGTGTAGAAAGTTTCGGAGTAGAGGTTCTAGAACAATGTAAAAGGTTTCGGAACAGATGGTTTGAGAGCAAAGGTTCCAGAGCAAGAGGTTCTGGAGCAGGAAGTTCCATAGCTAGAAGTTCTAGAGCAAAGTTTCTAGAGCTATTATGTTTGCTCTTGTTTGGATTTTCTCTGGGAGGTGGATTAGTCCTCTCCTTTGGGTTATGTTTGGCCATGGTTGGCCATGTTTGTGGTCATTGTATTGTATTGGAAATTGATTTTGTGTAAGGTATTCCTTATGTTATATAAAAAAAAATATTTTCCTCTTTTGGCTCTTACCCTTCGAGGTTGTGTAGTGGGATGTTACATCTAGTATCAGAGCCCATGTTCACACACTAGGAGCTCTGGCGTACTTGAGCCTTCTATGTTATGTTGTGTGGAGTGAGCTTGTTATAGTGTTTCCATAGTATTGTTGATTAGCGTTCATGCCTTAGTTTAGTCTATAGATCACCCTTGTGATGATCTATTTTAGTGTTTTCCTTGCTTCCTTTAGGATACCCCTAATGGAAGAGCCAAAGGTAGAGTTAGAGGTGGAGCCCTTGTTTCAACACTGGGATCCCTGCTTATGGTTGATTCCTGCTTGGTGTTTTGTGTGTGATGGATGGCAACAAGTGTTGTTGTTTCCCGCCCCTTGCATTTCTTGTTGAGGATTTTTTTGTGAGGGTTAGTTAGACCCTCGAGTCTACCAAGAAGTGTGTTCTACTTGGTCTCCTTCTTGATTTGTGGCTCTTTCGTTGTTTAAATTGTTATGACCCTTGACTGGTTCTTGAGTGTGGTTGTAGTGTGCTTGATGTGTGTGTTCCAATTGCTAGTTGTGGCAAGATAATCATAGGACCTCTTATTTTGAGTTCTTTGGTATGGAATTTTATAGGGTTGAGTTTTCCAAACCTGCCTTGTGTTGTGGAGGAATGATGCCTCCTAGGTCTTGCCTTACCCTACGGGATTGGATTGATTCCCTTTGTTGAGAGTCTCCCGAGGTTGAGATTGATTATTTTCCTATATCTTGTGTTGTGGGTGGGCATGTTTGACCTTAGTATGTTGGTGGGTTGTAGGAGTCATGTATTACCTAAAATTACCCTTCCTTGGTTTCTTTGTTCATCTTGTGGGAAGGTCTATTTTACCTTGAGGGTTCCAAGAAGTTCCTTTTGTGTGTATTCTCTTTTTGAGTTTTCTATTTTCGTTTTCATGCAAGTTTCGATGTATGTCTTCTTATGCTTTACCTCATTGTGCAAGTGATTATTTGATTGAACCTATGGGGTTTGGAATTTTCTTTTGCGTGTTATATTGATATTGTAAATATGGTGATAGAAAATGAATGATCATGTTGTTAGTTCATAGAGATTAATGTATGCTCTCATATGATTGATGCATTGTGAGAAAGTGATTGAGTGATGATGAAACCATGTTTGCATGTCTCTTATGAGAAAATGTTTATGCATTCATGAAAGTTCATTTTATTAGTTCAACCTTGGGTAAAGGACCGAAGTCCCCAAGTTGCATTCATAATCATGGAACATGTAAGAATATGAATAGAAAATCATTATGCATTAAGTAAAAGTTAGGAAAAAAAGGGAATAGTGAAACATTTACATGTTAATGATAAATGCAAATGTTAAATGAATGCTGACATGATAATGTTGCATAAGTTGTCTTGAGTAAATAGTATAATGATATTGCACTTGGTGCGGAAAATAAATGTGGTTACATATGTGTGTAGTAAGGTGATTTACCACTTAATAAAAGTGAATTATTATGGCATTGCTGATTTACTCCATGTAGCACTATGATGTATTGTATCGATGTTGAGAGTACATGTTCTTGGAAAGTTGTATTGATCTTGCATAATTAGTGGTGAATAATGTTTTTATTTTGGTATGAGGAAACTGGAAAAAGTTACCCCCTGTTATGTAATCATCCTGTGTTAGTGCACATTTTGAGTGTTGTGAATACCCCGTACTTGTTTTGTGTGTCATGGGATGGTGAGACTTTGTACCCAGCCATGGAGGATATGTTGTATTTGGGGTGTGGGATTAACCATACCATTATGTGTGTTTGTATGTTTGTTACCTGATTGAGACCAACCCATGTGTGGCTGAAATTTATATATGTATTAAGAGTAACCAAAAGTTAGTCTCATAAAGTCTCTTCTTTTAGTTGTCTAGTCCCTCAGTCCGTGATGGGGTAGTAGCAGCCATAAAGTTCCTTGGGTGGAGTGTGTAGCATATGCATGTTGTAGCGCAAAACATTCTCAGCTCAATTGATCCTGAGGAAAGTACTCATTACTTCCTCTTATGATGGATCAGAGTACTTGATCCATATGTGCTAGCCTTATCCCCATAGTTTTGTATACAACAACATTGGTTTGTTAGTATTGTCTGACTGTCTATAGGGACATTGAGCTGGCATTAGTGAGTCGACCTCATCTACATGAGAGGTGAGACTCGAGTAGCCCCATATTTATATAATCGTATATGCACTATTTATTCCATATTCACACATGTTCTAGGGTATGTGCACGATCATGATAGGCCAAAAAGTGGCAATATGATGGGTATGTGGCTGACGACTTTTCTTTAGCCCAAAATTGATGAAATGAAAAGGGTTTTTAAAGGAGATTCTCAGCTTTCCACCAATTATATAAATTATGCTTTATTTTGAATTTAATAAGTAATTATTATTCATTTTCTATTTGAATTATGACTAAAGTCATGATTGATAGGCTGATTGATAAACATCTATAGCTTTCAAATGGTATCACATTTTTTGAATCCAAAACATGCGTCACATTCTATGCTTAGCATACTAGGATTAAAAAAAGAAAAAATGAATTTCATGAAGTTTTGACCAAGTTAAGGTGGTCAGACATACAAATTTTTATATTTTTTAAAATTTGTAATAAAAAATTCATATTTAATTATTTACTTGGAAAAAAATTACAAAAAAATATGTATCACATTGGGACATGAGTCCTCTACTTATATCTAAAATCTTATAAAAAAATATTATCATTTTATTGTGGTTAGGGTGGTCAGACATATAGCTACTTCTTATTTTTTCCCTAAAATTTAAGTACTACTGCATTGAAATTTCAAATTTTCACCAAATATATATATATATTTTTTTATTAAACAAACCTAGTAGTTTAGAAACTACACTCAATTGGCTACATATTCTATTCTTACATATTTTTGAAATAATATAGATAACTTATTCAAATTTTTATGTCAAGTTGCCTAACTCTAATAATTTTTTGAATTTTTTGCCACTTAAGGGCTTATTTTTTCGATGATGATCCTGTACATACCGTTTACCATGATGCCATTGATATGATGCCACATCCTTAGATGTGTGAAGGTGCACTATGAGATTGTGTTATCGTAGTCTACTTGTGTGATGAGCGTGATGGGGCCTCGTAAACTTGTAGAGGGGCATTCGTGTTTTCTCTCAATAGTGTTTGAGTCAGTTGGTATATGGGTATATCCTAGCCATGTATACCTCTGGCTACAATGAGTACTTGTGTGTTCCCTTTCCACAAAGTATCTCTATGCAGGGTGTGTTCTATGCGTGCCTACTTCCATGGAGCCACAAACACACTGTCATGTGGTGTACAACTAGTACGTTCTTTCTCTGGCTGGTGTATGACCATGCCATGTTGAGACACGATGCAGGATGTGGCTGAGGTGCACATCCCATGCAGATAGCCAAGCAGTGTGTGGGCCACTTGGCGAGTCCATGCCATGTGATGATGTGATGCGAGGTGTAGCTGAGGAGTACACCTCATGCCTTGTAGTTGGTGTGTTCACTCTGCCACACATGAGGGGCTATTGCAATAGTCAAACGTTGTTCCCTCCTTCCTAGTTTGGTGGCTAGTTTAGTCACATAGTTATGTATTGTGCCATTTCAGAGATTGTGAATCTTCTTTTGGTTATTGATGGATGTTATTTGACTGTGACGACTGGAAAATTTTGTTTTATCTTATTTTTGATGGTTTAGCCATAGATTGTGAAATTTCTTTACTTGTATCCCTCGAGGCTACATTTGACTTAGTGTTGAAATTACGAGAATTTATCACTTTATTGCTGCAATTGAATCCTTACTTGATATTTATTTATGATCTTTGGTGGCTAAACTGGTTTTCTAATTGTTGTTTTCAAATGCTGGTCTTGTATTGTAATGTGATTCCTCATTGAGAATGGGAGAGTCAGACTCAATTGAGTGTATATGAGGAAGTAGACACAAGGAACCTTGAGGATGGGGGTATGTGAGGTTGTTTCACAGCTAGGACCCACTACCCACCTATGTGTGATGACTATCTCCTAGAGGCTAACCACCTTATTCAACAAGAGATAGGTCATTGTGGTCTTGTTTGGATGGTCCCCCCATGCGTGTGTGGCCTAACACCATCAAACCACTGAGTGTGAGGTATGGATTATGTGAGATGGATATTGGATCTTGGATCATGGATTATGTATCATTGATTAGTATGTTGCTTACTGATGTCTAGATGGACCCTTGTGTAGCCTTGTGATGTGATTCCCAGTGATGTAAGTATGTATGTATGTATAAATGCATGTTTCATCTTGGTTATGATGTCATATGAAAAGTTCAAAAGTTGGTTTATTGTGTTGTAGAAAGTGTAAATTGTTATATTTCAATTGAAAATGATGTCAAATATGTTCTCATGTGTGAGATTGGAAGTGTTTAGAAAAAAAATATTGTTGCAAATTATGATGTTTTGGAAAGAATTGAGTGGTTATGCATCTTCTTTACCCTATTCTTAGTGGATTTAATGTGTATCTTAACCTATCCTTGGATGAATGTGGATGCTAAAATAAATGCTTATCATGAGGATTGTGGCATATGTGATGTTAGTAAGATTAACCATGTTATTTTGTTTTATGTTGAGATCTTATGAGTAAGGTATATGTCAATATATTGATACTGATTCTTAGAAAGGTGAATGATATATAGATGTCCTTTCTATTTTGTTCAGTGATGAATGATGTAGATTATGTTTCTCATCCTCAAAAATAACAATTGTTTAATGAGTTGATTATTATATTTTGAGCACTAATGTGTGACATGGCTACATATTGAGTTTACATGACTTCCAGGAGTAAGCCAAAACTTAGGGAGGGAGGATGTAACATCTCTCTAACTCCAACATGGGTAAGCTAGTATTTTTATTTTTATTTGATATTTTAAAATGTTAAATGTTGTTATAATTAGATTAGACATTGATGGTTATATGAAAGGTTATCATGGTTAGTTATTATTTTGGATTACAAGCTTATATGTTTATATATTGTTATCATTGCCTTGTATGATTATTGGTAGGAAAGGGATGATTTCGTAACACTCATATTTGAGAGGCTTACGATATCATGACTCCCTTCATGATGAGTGATGTTGCTTTGACTGTATGATATATGTTATATGTACATGTACTTTGATGTGTAATTGGAAGTGATGTAAGTACTAAGTATCGACTCTGCCTGGATCCACAGGCCTGGGCGTACTCTTATTCCCTGATGGTGGTTACTGGAGGTAGTCGCAGGCCAAATTTCCCGTATCCTAGCCCACTGTACCCTAGTAGAGTAGTGATTTCCTTATTGATGTCTTACCGTTCGGTTACCTAACGGTAATGTTCAGAGCACCTTTCAACCATATGTTCTAGCACACCTTTCTATCATATGTGATTTACCAGTATGTCCTGTTGAGGTTTCAAATATGTTATTTTAAATGATTTTTATTGATCATTCAAGAGAATGATATATTTCATTTGGAAATTTTAAATGATTTTATTAATCTTATTTGGGGAGCTTTGTGTACTTTGGACGATTGGATTTAATTTTTATTTTTAATTAAAAGAGGGAATGTTGGATACTTAGTGATTTTAATTAATTGTATTGGGGAGCTTTAATAGCTTGTTTATTTAAATGCCTTCTTTTATTTGTATTGTTTTTGGGGGAGAAATTAAGTTAAGCGGCAGCCTTGTCTTTTATATATATACTTTTATTCTTTGGTTTTTTTTGGGAGTTATCTTTTGGAGAGGAAAATATAAAAAAGGAAGAACGTTTATTTTGAGGGGGTGATTTTTTTCGAGAAGAAAATTTTTGTTTTGGGAAGGAGGAGAAAACCCCCATGAATTGGGCAGAAGGTTCTGGAAGAAAGGGGGAGAAAAAATTTGTGGGCATTTGATCATTGGTTTCAACTTGCCATTCCCTCCCTGTTGTCCTATTATGGAACCCAACTATGCCTTCTTTGTAGAGTATTTTGTCATTTCAATTTTTGGGAAACATTAAGGTATTCTTTTGTTTCTTCCTTCCATTTTTAAGATTATAAATGTATGCATGAGTACATGTTTTAAATGCTTTGGGAATCTTGGTTGTTGGGTGTTGCTGTGGCATTTGGTTGTTTAGTTTCATTTTCAGCCTGGTTATGGAATTTAATTTGGGAAGTCTGAGCTTTTTAAAAAATCTATACAAACCCCTTAGTTTAAATTCAAATCCAGCTTTAGGATTCACTTGAAAATTCCCAAATCACAACTGGGTTGGAGTCCAAATCAAATTTAGATCACTTTTTGTTTTGGCCAAATTTTGTGCAACTTGTTAAAATTGTTTTTTGTATTGTTGTTCATTATCTCCTTTCTAAAAATGAATTTTAAGGGTGGATTTCATGATGAAATGCCAAGATCTCAACAGGGTCTTTGCCAGATTTTATTTATGGGCACTTTTGTTTTTGCACAAATTTGTGCCTTCTTGTAAAATGAAATTTTTTATTGCTGCTCTTTTACCTCATGTCAAAAATGTAAATTAAAATTGGATTCCATGTAGAAATGTCAAAATACGAACTAGGTCTTTTTCTGATTTTTAATCCAAACACTTTCATTTTTCAAGTTTTTGCCTAGCCATTCATTAAATGACATTTTTCAATACAGTACCTTCTTATGGGTCTTAAAATTTAAAATTGAAGGTGGATTTCAACTTGGAATGTCAAAATTGGAACTGGGTTGGATTTAGAATTTTAATCTGGGCAATTTGAATTTTTACGTAATTTCTATGCCTCCATTTCATGTTGATTTACAGTTGTTAAATGTATCTTCTTATAGCAATTTTTGCTTGGCTATGTTAAATGACTTTATGATGATTATAGTGGATTTTCATGGCTTCATATATTTTTTTGGATTCCTTGTTTGGATAAACGAGAAGGCCTATCCATCTGCAGGGCGTTGAGTTATCCATCTGCAAGGTCTTGATTCAGACATGTTTGAGTTTTACTCATCCATAGGAGAGATGTACTTGATTTCATGTGGTGTCATTCCTTCAAGCACACATGATGAAATTTCACCCAATCTACACTCTTGCACCTCGTACCTTAGTAGTCGTGAGCAGTACCCGACATGTTAACATTGTTAAGGTTCCAGAGCAGCACTAAAAGATTTGGAGTAGCATTGTTAAAGTTCCATAGCAGTGCTGTTAAGGTTTCAAAGCACTGCTAAAAGTTGTAGAGCAGCATTGTTAAAGTTTTAGAGTAGTGCTGAAAGTTCCGAAGCAACGTTGTTAAAGTTCCAGAGTAGCACAAAATGTTCTAGAGCACCGACACAGGAAGGTTCCGGAGCAGTGCAGAAGTTCTAGAGCAGTGTTTCCAAAGTTCTGGAGTAGTGCTGTAGAAGTTTTGGAGTAGTAATTCCAAAGTTTCAAAGCAATGCAAAAGTTCTGGAGCAGTGCTTCCAAAGTTTTGGAACAGTGCTACAGAAGTTCCGGAGCAACATTGCTAGGGTTTTGGAGTAGTGCAGAAAGTTCAAGAGAAAAGGTTCTGGAGTAGTGCAAAAAGTACTGGAGCAGAGGTTCTAGAGCAATGCAAAAGGTTCTGGAGCAGATGGTTCCAAAGCAAAGGTTCTGAAGCAGGAGGTTCCAGAGCAAGAAGTTCCATAGCTGGATGTTCCGGAGCAAAGTTTCTAGAGCTATTATGTTTGCTGTTGTTTGGATTTTCTCTAGGGGGTGGATTAGTCCTCTACTTTGGGTTATGTTTGGCCATGCTTGGCCATGTTTGTGGTCATTGTATCGTATTGGAAACTGATTTTGTGTAAGTTATTCCTTATGTTATAAAAAAAAATTATCTTGTCCTCTTTTGGCTCTTACCCTTCGGGGTTGCGTAGCGGGATGTTACATTTTTATAGTAGAATAGTACAAAAAATAGGAAAAGGAAATAAAACTTGCAAGAGTTCCAACTTTAAGCCTTCATAATTCCACAAGTTTTGAACCTCTATAAAATGAACAAATCTCATCTTTTTATAAGACCAAGTTGATCAAAGAGTTCCAAAAGAACACATGAAAGAGAATCAAAAACAAAAATCATAAAGCAACATGTGCCTAGTAATAATTAGAATAAGAATATTCTAGAACAAGTCAGCAACATCTTTGACTTTCTCTTCTATTCAATTAACATTTTAAAACCAATATCAAAAGTGAGTCAGATTCCCTCTATTTGTCAAAAAAATTTAGGAACTTCTCAAATACTCAAAGTGATTAGGTAGATGTGGAAAATTTAGTCCACCAACCCTACAGTTCAAATGTCATGTTTTAGGCTCGAAGAACACTCACACTGAAGCAATACTAGAGAACCTTCAACAATGCCCATCCTCCAAAGAAAACCATAGTTTGCAATTTTTTTGTCTCCATTCGTACATGTTTCTTGACCACACATCTCCCACTTTGGTGCATCACATAATTCTCTCATGTGATCCATTTTCCTAACCATCCATACCTTAAATTCATCCTACCATCTAGCTTTCCTGCAAATAAAACACCACATGTCAATTTCCATTAATAATTACAAAGAACATCATTAAAACAAGACACACTAGTGACATTAGTTCCTTCAAATTACAAATTTAAAATAGAATGTTTTAACACTTGTATGAAAATGCTAACTTAAAGTATATTTTTAGACATTTGATGCATCGGGGAAAATTGAGTGGCATACATAAACTTTTGCATAGCTATACCATCTACCCGGGTACTTAAGTACCCATAACCCGATTACCTGACTTCTAGTGAAACACTCAAACCTCCCTTTAGCATCCTCCAAATATACCATAAAACCTTATTAATGTTCTTTCATCTGCCTCCATACAAACTTTTATTTTGTGGCTATAGTAACTTCTGCCACTCCTACCCTTTTTTATGGTGAAACCATCTTGTTCATACACCTGAAGGGTATGTGCAAGATCATGTCATGAAAAAAATAGGCCCTTAAGTGGCGAAAAATTCATAAAAATTAAAGTTAGGAAACTCTACATAAAAAATTGAATAAGTTATCTATATTATTTCAAAAATATATAACAATAGAATTTGTATCATATTGAATGTAGTTTCTAAACTACTAGGTTTATTTAAAAAAATAAAAATTCTATTTGGTGAAAATTTGACATTTCAATGCAGTAGTACTTAAATTTTAGGTAAAAAAAAAAACAAGTAGGTGTCTGTCTGACCACCCTAACTCCAATAAAATAATAATATTCTTTTATAGTATTTTACATATAAGTAGAGGACTCATGTCCCGATGTGATGCGTATTTTTTTGTATTTTTTTTCCAAATAAATACTTAATTATAAAATATTTATTACAACTTTTAAAAATTGTAAAAACTCATATGTCTGACCACCTTAGCTTGGTCAAAACTTCATGAAATTCAACTTTTTTTTAATCCTATAGTATGTGAAGCATAGAATGTGACACATGTTTCAGATTAAAAAAATGTGATACCATTTGAAAGCTATATATTTTTTTTAATCAACCTATCAATCAAGACTTTATTCGTAATCCAAATAGAAAATGAAGAATAATTATTTATTAAATTCAAAGTAAAGCATAATTTATATTGGTGGAAAGCTAAGAATCTCCTTTAAAAACCCTTTTTGTTTCATCAATTTTGGATTAAAAAAAAGTTGTCAGCCACATACCCTACACATACCCATCATATCACCACTTTTTGGCCCATCATAATCTTGCTCATACCTCAAACCTAGACTTCTAGAAAAACCTAACTTTCTAATTTTCAACAACCCTCTTTTCTGATATGAACTATTTTAAATTTTTATGAGTTTCATTTCATAGTTATCCTTTGGGACAATTAGCCAACAAACAATTTTAAAAGGTAATTTTTTAAAATTGGGTCCCTAAGCTATACATTATTGGGGTGTGTTGTGAGACCACACAACACTAAATAGGTCCTAATTCCCTTTATTATGCATTTTGAGGCTTATTTTATCATTTTCTAACAAATTACAAGCATTGAATAAATACAAACAAATAATGTTTTCCCCCACTACACTTTATCTTAGAAATAGGGCCAGGACCCATTCTCCCATGGGTGAATGAGTCCCCCTATCTTTTCAAGGACCAATTTAAATTAATGTATTTTTGGCAACATTTAAACATTCAATATTTAAATTTCAAATGTCGGCTTTTAGGATCTAATCTTTGGGAAATTAAAGAAATCCTTACAAATACCTAGTATTTTCACCATTTCAAAACTAGAACATAAGAGATAACATTCAAGAAAGCATAATTTGAAGTCTTTGAGCAACATTACTTGAAATTGTAGGTCTTCAACCTGATTTGAAGATTTGATTAGGCTTTATCACATGATTTAAGGTTGGTATCTATGGAAGAGCATGATGGATTCTAGGTTTGGGAGATCCATTTGGCCACTTCCTTTAACCTAATGACTTGTTTCCAAAGTGTTCTCATCTTCAAGCTTCCTTCCTCTTGTAGCCTAAAGCAAGGTATCATTATATTTTAGATTTACTTAGGTTGTTTGACTTCTTCATAATTGGATCTTGTCTTTTTCATATAGGAACCTCTCTCTAATACACTTGAGTAGGGTTTCTTTGCATTTCCTCTCATAACAACCTTAGAAATGCATAAGGTTAGGGATCACACACTTTTTATATTAGATCTTTAGCTTTTTGTTGAGTTTTAATCCCATATAGCCACCTAAATAGTTTCTTTTGTACATTTTTTGTAGGTCTAGATCTAAAGACAAAGATTTGCAAGTATAGGAAAAAAGAGTATAATTAGGAATACATGATCATATTTTAATGTTTTGACAAGGTTTACAAAGAACCATTCATCTAGGGGTGACTAAGTCCCTCTACACATGTTAGATCCAAGATTTTATAATAGGTGCACATTACTTTGCCACTCCCAGATCCACTTGCAAATTACTATTTGAGTCTATATAGCTTTGAGATATTGCATTCATCATATTAGGTCATATAATTTAATTAGGTATATTATTACAAATCATTTTCAATTCATTTCCAAGAATCAAAACGATCAGATCTATGTCTGACTGACTCACCTTGGAGGTTAAATGTCAATCTATGGGAATTGTTGATTTGCTTCCTAATAAAACCCTTCGAAAGGTTGAAATGATCTTAGGTTTAGATAAAAAAATTATCATTCCCCCACCTTTGCCTATGATTTAAGGTACTATTTAATCAATCTCTAACCATAAAAGTATAGTTTATTAAAAAATATTAGATGCTTGTTAAGTTCTAAAACTATCTACTATTTTTATCTCAAAAATAAAATTAACATATATATATTGTTAGTTAAGAGTAAATGAAATGGTTTAGCATTAAAATGGTTAAAAAATAAAGAGCTAACCATAATTAGTGTAGGAATAATTACATACTAATCATGTAAGAGACCATGAGAATATGAAAGAAAAGTGTCAAAGAAGATTTCAAATTTCCACAATCCGAGATATGGATGACATATGGAATGGTGATGAATACTAATTTGGGTAATTTTAAGGAAGATAAATTTATGGATAGAATCATGTCACCCGACATCACATTGCATGAAAAATAATATTATGGTAAATAAATTACATAAAATTGCAAGGTTTTCACTAGCTTTGGAATGCATACAATTTTATGATGAAAGAAGGGTGGTATTAAAGGAATGATGCAACCTTGACTCATACCATAAAATTTAACATCAATATGCGATATATAAAAAACATATAAGTAGAAAGAATTGAAATAATTATCCTTCTTCCGTTTTTCTTTACAACTAAAAATAAAACTGCTTATAATAATAGTCTAAAAATACATTTTTTCAAAATCATTTACATAATTCTGAATTTGACATTTTTGGCAATCTTACATGCTTATCTACAGGGCTACAAAAAATATGAATCATTTAAATCTAACAAGAGTGACACTCTTTATCAACTCAAAAATCTAATTAAAATTGAGAATTAAAAAATAGCTAAAAAATAAAAAATTGGGAAAATGTTGAAAAAACACTAAAACTTTAATTTGAGGCCTCATTTGAAGGAATTTGTCTCCAAAAGTGTTAATATGTGGTAAAATTGAATAAATTCTATTGGAATTTGATTCTTCCTTATGAGTTGCTTCACCACATAAAATTTTAGCCCAATGAACTCTTGAGTCAAAATTTATGGCATCTAAGAGCCATGCATCAAGGAAGGAAGGGTGTATGATGTAATGCCCCTCTGTCGCAAGCTTTCTGGATCCATGTAAGTGTTGTTGTTTCACATGTTAATGTATGGTGAGGTGAAATTAATATTTTAAATGAAATGGTATAATCATTCAATTAAATTTAAAATTGCTAAAGGAATGATTTAAATAAAATTAATATTAAAATAATAAATTAATAAGTCAATTGTGTGTATACAAATAATATTAAATAATTAAATTAATTTTTTTAGAAAATTATTTAATTAATTATTTTATTTGAATATGATAAAACAATGTGTTTTCAAAAAAAATCTTGAAGATAAGATTTAAAACTGATGTCTCAATAAATGAAAATAGAAAAAAAGAGGATTAAGGGATAGGGTTTCAAACTAAAGAGTAAATGGTAAGATAAGCAAGTTAAGAATAGAAAAACTGGAATTCGAAAACATGCAAGGCTGCTAATTGATTTAGAATCAGGAAAGTTGTTAATTTATTTATTTTATTTTTTTGGTTTTCAAAATCTCTTTTATATTTCTCCTATGGATGAGTTTTTGGGAAAAAAGTTGATTTTTATCTTTAAAGATGAAATGGTTGGGGGATAGTGAGAAGGGAGGGATTGTTTTAAAATTTGGGGAAATGGGGTTTTGCAGGAGATAGTCTGTGAATCCATGGATATGTGTTGGTTGTTTAATGGGAAAATGAAGAAAAGATTGATGGAGAACTTTTGAAGGAAATTCAACTCGTATTGCTCGGGATTGACAATAAACATCGCATCAAGGGGTGAGTTTTGGGATGAAAAATGAAGAATCCAAAGTTTAAAAGAGGTACGAATATGAAACTAAACTAAATGTCTTATTTTCCTCTGCATCATGAGTTTTCTAGGAATACTTGGAATATATAGCGTATATAAAAAAATAAATAAAAAGAAAAGAAATATCTGTTATTATTGTTGGATCAGAATTTTATCCTTCCTCTGGCTAAACGGCGGCCTGGTAGTGCCTTAGGGTTTGGCCGACATTCTCTTGGTTAGGTGTATTTTGGTTCTTCTGTGGTTGTAAGAGATTTTCAATGCTGATTTTAGTGTATTGTTTGACGGTACTTTCCAAGTTTAGCAAACAATATTGTGTGCATTTCATTTAATTTTATTGGGTGGGAAGAATATACTATTTGTTAGGCTGGGTACGAAATTAAATCCCTCATCAATTCGTTTCGTTTGTAATTCCCTTGAGGTCGTTGGTCTATTTCAGGTTTCGGTTCATTGTTACCACTGAACATTGCATTCAGTCTTTGTTGTTGTTAGTGTGAATGGAATTCGATGGAAACGTGTTGTGTTTGGTATGCCTTTGTTCTTTTTGGTTTTTAGATTCTGATAATAGTGAATCCATCCTTTTGATGTCCTTGGTAATCGTTGGCAGTGGTCATGGTTAAATAGTTAGGTGTTTTAGTGACATCGCTTAGTATGCTTAATAAATGCTTATAACCAGTTTTAAGAACACTGTCAAACAGTTCACTTACCTTGTCTATGTTCTCATATTTTGCATTCATCGCTACCAGAGTGTATTTTTATAGGACGAACCTTATTTTGTTCTTGGGTATGTGTAGGATAATGGTGGGCCAAAAAGTGGCAATGATTAAAAAAACACGTCTTTCATCGACTGAAAAATGCAAAAAGAACGCGTTGACTTTTCTTAGGTTCGGGTGTCACCATACTAAACACCAAGCCTAGTTTTTACAAATTGGATATTCAATCGGATATCTGATTTGCAAAAAGCATATATAAAAAACGTCTGTCATTGTTTTGAAGTCATTTGGCAGTGAAGAATCTGTGGGCGCATAGTGCATCCATTCTTCACTTAACGGATATCCGATTTGGACTAAATTTGATTTGGAAAGGTAAGCTTTTCTATTTTTATTTGATTTGATTCAATTTTTATTTAGATTTGAATAATTTCATATGGCTTTTTGTGGATTTTTTTTTTAAAATAGGGTTTTTGATTGATTTTTTGTGAAAAAAATTCAGAAATAGATTTTGATTAAAAAAATGAATGTTTTTGTGGAATTTTTTTCACAATAGGGTTTTTGATCGAATTTTTATGAAAATTTTGAATTTAGAATGGATTTTGATAAAAAAATGAATGTTTTTTGTGGTTTTTTTTTCGAAAGAGGGTTTTTGATTGAATTTTTATGAAACAATTGAGTTCATAATGGATTTTGATTTAAAAATAGTGTTTCATTTATATTGTCTAATTTTAGATTAATTATTTTTTAACTTTAATTATGCATTATGGCTATCAAAAATGTGAATGCACAAATTCCACCAGTTGAGAATGAAAATCCACCAGCTGAGAATCAAAATGTAGAAATGCCAAATGCTCCACCACCTCTGCATCCATCAATTGAAGACTTAATTCATGAAAAATTGGAGCAATTGAGGGGCATTTGTGATGTTTATAGGAAAATCCCTCGATTATCCCATATGTCAAACACATTGATAGGAATAGTTACAAATGTAGAAACCCTCTCCACCCAACATAATGCCTTTCATTCATGGCAAGAAACCATGAAGGAATATTATGCATGTAGATTGTCTTATGATGATGTGAAATATCTCCAAATAACAAAAGCCCAAATAACCTCTTTATTTATTAACCACAACATTGGTTTTCTAGTTAATGTTAAACCAAAACTTTCTATAAAATGGTGCACGCATAAGGGCATAGTAGATAACTTTTGGGATCGTTGGTGTATGGTTTTTGATAAACCACCCAACAATAATCTTGATGTACCTTTTAACTTTATTAAAAAATTATATATTGAGTTTTTGTTAGGGCATCATGTCAATTACTTTGACATTAAACCCTTCTAGGGAGTTGGTAGATGTATGCCTCAGGATAGGCCAGGGGCAGCTAGAGTAGTTAGGTGCCCACATGTTCCCCATCCTCCCCTTCCTCCACCACCTCCAGTACAACATGCAGATATTACGGAGGATGCAGCCACACAAACTATCCAGGCCATTCACTCTTTGAGTGGTCTTTTGGTTTCCCATGCTTCTTCAGTAGATCAGCCATAGTCTGGTGATCTTGGCGATGGATCCAGTGATGTTGCATCATCCTCCTCAGGTCCACATATTTGTGTGCCCCATATTTGCAATACGTTCTAGCAAATATGCTTGGATCCTATTGTACAGCCCCCTGAGCATCCATTAGACACTTCTGATTATGACATCTAGGATGTGGAGAATATAGCAGATCACACACAAGGGAGTGGAGCACAACCTACAGAGTCCTCTCCCGCTAGAGAGGTGGACATTGGAGTAGTTACATAGGTAACATTTAAAGTGTAAATTCATAACTTGCATTTTTTTAAAAATGAATATTAATAAGAGATAGTATCAAGTACTAATATTTATTTACATAGTCTATTTAATAGTTAATTTCTAAGGAGGAGCTCACACAGGTGACTGATAGCACCCTTAGGGCCATTTCATTTGGCCTTGACACACACATAGTATGTATTTTCGCACTCACTCATTTACATTATTTTACAGTATATTTTCTTGTCATTTGAATTGTCAATAATGAAATTATATATTAACTTATATGTTTATCTTACTCTCTGCTTGTAGGAAACACCTAGTGTGAGCGAGGTGCGATGCTCTCTAGACTATGGAGGCACAATTTTAGATAAAGGAAAGGTAATTGAACTTAAATTTGATTGAATTTAAATTTATAAGATCTTTTATTGATTATGCATACATTGACATAGATTTGTAGTTTCATATGTACTTGTCATTTTTATGTATAGGTGGTTATGAGCTATACATCATTGTTGATAAGTGCCACAACACCCAAAGGAGTAGGTATTAAAACACCTAAAGGAGGAGGTGTTGAAACACCTCAAGGACGATGTGTTGAGACACCTAAAGATGTATGTGTTTATTTTATTTTGTGCTTGGTAAATATGTTCTTATTACTGACAATTCTATGGTAACTTAGATCAATTTCATGTTTTTGTTCACATATATAGATTGATGTTACAAAAGTTGGTTTGGTTAGTTCTTTGAGAGGGGTATATTCTAGGACTCCTAACCCTTTAAAGAGACGTATATTTCAGGTAATCAAGATTTCAATTTTAGAGTTCAATTATAATTCAATGTGTATTTATTTTTATGTTAATTTTTTGATTTTAAATTATATAGTATAACTTATCTCAATTGTGGTTTTGACTTTTTCTTGTGTAGCTACCTTCAGAGCCAACGAGTGCTTCAAAGAGGCTCCATTTTGATGATCCACCAGTAGTTTAGGATGATATAGACATTTTGGCATATAAATTTTGAATAGATACCTAGATGGCATATGCCACATATTGTAAAACTTTGTTTGAGTTGGCGTTGATGCCATTTTTATATATGGACATACACTTGATATTGGATAATTTGATATATATAGAAGTTGACAATCAAAATTTAATTTCCTCCTCATGTGCATGATTAGACTCTTTGAAAATTTAATCAAGTGAGAAATGGTTAAATATCAATGTACAATAGCATAAAAAGAATGGTTAAATATTATGTAGTTTATATTCATATTGCTGATTACATTGCATTGCACATCTTTCAAACTCAAAGCATTATTTCACATTGCATAAGTAACAACTAGATACTCATATGATTAACCCTACACCATCTGATTTTCTTCTTTGTCAACTTTCCCATGCCTTAGTAAATTTGGTGGTCCATTTGTAACCATCAATTTTTTTATATAACATAAATTCACCTTTTTCAAAAAATTAATATGGCTAGACTCCCATATGAATACTAATAATATATCATATGACCATTCTTCATATACTTACTGGCACTTTGTGTCTTCTTAGATGAGCCAAAAGTTGTTGCCCAACTACCTCTGCCTTCATCAATGTTCCATATTTTAATCATTCCATCCCAAGATGTTGTGACCATTTGTTGACTAGAAGATTCAATTATTTGCAGGCATGAAATGACATCATCATGCACTTTGACCTAGAAATTTAGGAAAATAATACTATTAAAAGTT
The DNA here is from genome assembly GCA_007258455.2 of Sequoia sempervirens. Taxonomy (NCBI): domain Eukaryota; kingdom Viridiplantae; phylum Streptophyta; class Pinopsida; order Cupressales; family Cupressaceae; genus Sequoia; species Sequoia sempervirens. Next base: position 977,902,684 of record VDFB02281492.1, read on the forward strand.
GTGAGCTCTATGAAAAATAGATGTTTATCTGACTGCAACACCATCTAAATATGGATTCTTTTAGAAAATAAAAAGAAAGACATAACTTTTAAACAAATAATTTAATCACAATGTATTTTTCACAAAGAAAATTTGTATAAACCGCTTCTCCATAATGGCTAGTATAGAAAATAATTGCATTGGTAGAACAAAACTCCAAAACATTTCTGATTTCCTTGATTAATTGAATCTTAAGTAGAATCCCCACAATAATTATGTTTTACATAAACCGATAGGAAAACAACATTGCTTGGAAAGTGCATCTCTAATATTTTATGTTCCTTGTACAATAATTTAAATACTTTTGAAGAAGTTATATGAAAATATAGCTTCTTAAATTCTTCTTTAATTTGAAGGTTAGTTTTGATAGTGAGTAATTTATTTCATAGATGCATTTTAGCTTTTGCTTGATTGTTGTGCATTGTACTTTCTTCTATAAATAAAATGAGACATGCTAATGCACATTTTCACTATAATTTCTCTATTTTCTTCCTCAACATATCTCTCTCTTGGGCTTTGATACAATCCTATCAGGGCCTGTCCTAATCACATTTAGCCCAAATCAAAAAGAAAAGTTCATGCATTGCTTCTCCCTACACTAGCAGACCCTGGCTAGAGGTTTTATTTGATATTGTCAACAAACATGCATCTAGTTGTATGAATGAATGGGGGAGTTACAGCCTTCCCAAGCAAGAGGTCATGACAACCACAAAAATTATACACCACAATAGTAGAGAGAATAATATTGTTTAGGTAAAATTGTTTTGTCATAACCAAGATTACAATGATCAAAAAAAAATTTAGAAAAATATTGGGATGCTAAAATGCCTAAATGCTGAAATCAACTATGCTTGGCATACAGTTGCAACCTTTGTGTGAAATTTCCCTCACAAATCCAAACAAGTTTAATCCTCCAAACTCTAGGAAACCAATGGGGTTTCCTCGAAAAATCTCCATAACGTATGGGTTTTTGTCCTTCGATTCAACAAGTGAACACAAGTGTCCAACTTTGCAATTTTGGATTTGTTGAGATGATGTCTAAAGATTATCCAAACTAATGAAGTTGTATTCATTATATAGAGGTTGAAGGCCTAACATGGGTCCAAAGTTTCTTGCCATTTTCTCACATTCAAATTTGGGCTCATTAATTGCATTCTTGGTTAGTCGTGGTCATGGGTGGAGTCCATTCAAATGGTGAGGTTTTGTGAAAGTGCATGCTTGAGTGTGGAGATCTAGGGAAATGATTGCTTTAAGTTCAATCAAATAACTATCCCAAGGTCCAACATCAAGGGTTCAAGCGATGGGATTCTTGGGTGTTAGGACACAAGACAATGGGGATCTAGGGGTTTGAGGATTAGGATACCCCATTGGCTATTTTACAAATGTAAGACATCATGAAAAGGCCCAAAGATCCAAAGAGGAATGTATGGTTTGAGAAGTGGTGTTCAAGGTATTAGGGTGTTATGCGAATGGAAAGGAAAATTTTCAAAGGCCCACAAGAGAAGGAAGTAGGAGGTGGAGGCACAAGGAATGAAAGAAATGCATGATAGTACTAGAGAGTCTGAAATCCCATCCAAAGTAGGAAAGTGACCCATCTTTCAAACTCAAAGCATTATTTTGTATCATTGTTACATTGGTCTTGAGAGTGGTAGCTTAATATAGGTCTAGACAATACAAAGCCTGGTTTACCTATGCAGTGTAACAGTGGCATAGGAAGAGAGATGTTGAAGAGTACATCAAGTCAGTGAGAACCGAAGTGTAATGTGTTTTAGTTTGTGGTACTCCTTTCTTTCTCTTCAAATGTGTGATAAATTCTTAGTTCAATGATATTGAACAATTTTAGAAAAAAGAAAGTTGTGTCACGGTCCGCATTCAATCCAACAAGCAAACATAAAAGCTCAGCCTCTTCAAATGAAAATGCTTGTTTGCAAAACAAATGAATAAGAATGAGGTAGTTAAGGTGTTTGAAGTTATTTAGTGGTCAATTTTAGGGTGGAAGGCTTAAAAATCTATTTCAAATGCACAAAAAAGAATGAAATTACTTCAAACCAAGTTTATGAAGAAGTTAACTATGTTGCCCACTAGTTTCCCTTAAGAGTCTAAAGTACTAAAAGGCAACAATCTTTGAAGGGCTATTTCTCGGAGACCATGATGCTCACAAACTCTATGTCCAATGAAATGGCATTGTGTTGGGACCATCTAAAAAAACCTCTCAGTTTTTTCTATCTCGGAGGCGTTTTCCTATGGTGACGACTTTTCAGGCGAGGGAAAAGTTGCCAGATGCAAGCAGTGTAAAGTTGTAATGTGGTGCAACTTTCATTCCGCAACTCGCATGACCAAATAGACTGTTCCAACATATCTATATGGGTACGTTTACGCTAGGGATGGTCCTCTCTTGCACCCAAATATGTTGAATCACTCCCACCTACATTGGACCGACGATTTCCCTTAAGAGTCCAAAGTGCTAAAAGACAGCAATCTTTGAAGGTCTATTTCTTGGAGACCCTGATGCTTACAGACTCTCCTTCCAAGGCTTTGGCATCATGTTGGGACCATTTACAAAAACCTCTCTCAAGTTTTGATATCTCAGAGGCATTTTCCTGTAGTGATCACTTTTTAGTGGAGCGAAAAGTTGCTAGATGCAAGCAGTGTAAAGCTACAAAGTGGTGCAACTTTCATTCCACAACTCGTATGACCAAACGGACTGTTCCAACACATTCGTATGGGTACGTTTACACTAGGGATGGTCCTCTCTTACACCCAAATATGCCAAATCACTCTGAGCTACATTGGACCGGCGATTTCCCTTAAGAGTCCAAAGTGCTAAAAGGCAGCAATCTTTGAAGGTCTATTTCTTGGAGACCATGATGCTTCCAAAGTCTTCATTTGAGGCAATGGGATCATGTTAGGACCATCTACAAAAACCTCTCTCATTTTTTTCTATCTCAAAGTCGTTTTCTTGTGGTGATGACTTTTCAGTGGAGGGAAAAGTTGTTATATGCAAGCAGTGTAAAGTTGCACAGTGGTGCAACTTTCATTCCGCAACTCATACGACCAAAAAAACCATTCCAACACATCCAGATGGGTACGTTTACACTAGGGATGGTCCTCTCTAGCACCCAAATATGCTGACTCACTCCGAGCTACATTGGACCGACAATTTCCCTTAAGAGTCCAAAGTGCTAAAAGGCAATAGTCTTTGAAGGTCTATTTCTTGAAGACCCTGATGCTTATAGACTCTCCATCCAAGGCTATGGGATCGTGTTGGGACCATCTAAAAAAAATTCTCTCATTTTTTCTATCTCAGAAGCATCTTCCTTTGGTGATGACTTTTCAGTGGACAGAAAAGTTGCCAAATGCAAGTAGTGTAAAGTTGCAAAGTGGTGCAACTTTCATTCCGCAACTCGTATGACCAAACGGACTGTTCCATCACATTCAGATGGGTATGTTTACGCTATGGATGGTCCTCTCTTGCACCCAAATACGCTGAGTCACTCTGAGCTACATTGGACCGACGATTTCCCTTAAGAGTCTAAGGTGCTAAAAGGTAGCAATCTGTGAAGGTCTATTTATCAGAGACCCTGATGCTTACAGACTCTCCGTCCAAGGCTATGGGATTGGGTTGGGACCATCTACAAAAACCTCTCTCATTTTTTTCTATCTCGAAGGATTTTTTCTGTGGTGATGACTTTTCAGTGGAGGAAAAAGTTGCCAAATGCAAGAAGTGTAAAGTTGCAAAGTGGTACAACTTTCATTCCGCAACTTGTACGACCAAACAGACCATTCCAACATGTCTGGATGGGTACTTTTATGCTAGGTATGGTCCTCTCTTGCACCCAAATATGCTGAATCACTCCGAGCTACATTGGACTGGCGATTTCCATTAAGAGTCCAAAGAATTAAAAGGTAGCAATCTTTGAAGGTCTATTTATTGGAGACAATGATGCTTACAAACTCTCCATCCAAGGTTATGGGATCATGTTGGGACCATCTACAAAAACCTCTTTCAGTTTTTTCTATCTTGGAGGCATTTTCCTATGATGATGACTTTTCAGTGGAGGGAAAAGTTGCCAGATGCAAGTAGTGTAAAGTTGCAAAGTGGTGCAACTTTCATTCCGCAACTCATACGACCAAACTGACTATTCCAAAACATTCAAATGGGTACGTTTATGCTAGGTATGGTCCTCTCTTGCACCCAAATATGCCGAATCACTCCGAGCTACATTGGACCGGCGATTTCCCTTAAGAGTCCAAAGTGCTAAAAGGCAGCAATCTTTGAAGGTCTATTTCTCAGAGACCCTGATGCTTATAGACTCTTCGTCTGAGGCTATGGGATCATGTTGGGAACATTTACAAAAAACTCTCCCAGTTCTTGCTATTTCAGAGGAATTTTCTTCTGGTGATGACTTTTTAGTGGAGGGAAAAGTTGCCAAATGCAAGCAGTGTAAAGTTGAAAAGTGGTGCAACTTTCATTCTGCAACTCGTACGACCAAACAGATTGTTTCAACATGTTTGGATGTGTACGTTTATGCTAGGGATGGTCCTCTCTTGCTCCCAAATATGTCGAATCACTCTGAGCTACATTGGACCGGCGATTTCCGTTAAGAGTCCAAAGTGCTAAAAGGAAGAAATATTTGAAGGTCTATTTCTCAAAGACCATGATGTTTATAGACTCTTCGTCCAAGGCTATCAGATTGTGTTGGGACCATCTACAAAAACCTCTCTCAGTTTTTTCTATCTCAGAGGCATTTTCCTATGGTGATGACTTTTCAGTGGAGGGAAAAGTTGTTAGACACAAGGAGTGTAAAGTTGCAAAGTGGTGCAACTTTCATTCCACAACTTGTACAACCAAATAGACTATTCCAACATGTCTATATGGGTACATTTACACTAGGGATGGTCCTCTCTTGCAGCCAAATATGCCGAATCACTTTGAGCTACATTGGACCGAGTCAAATTAGGTGAAATTTTGATGCAGACATAAGGGCACAATCACAAAATATTTGCAACCTGCCTATTTGAGGCATCTAACAAGATTATTTTGACCTTTTTGGAGAGTCCAAAACTCCCTTAAAACTTGAAAAACAACTAAATACACATTTCTCTCTTTAACCCCCTTAAACCCTTGTAATAGTGAGAAACTAGTTTTTGTCCAATTACTCCACAATTTTCCAAAACACTAAACAAACACATGACTGATTCAAACACCCATATCCAAGTTACACAACATATATGAGAAACAACATAGAATCCTTTGGGGCAGCAACATAACTTCAAACAACACACAGACCCCTAAAACCTTGGGGCAGCAAATAAATTGCCAAGAAAACAAAGATTCTGCAATTGGATTCTATTTGTACGGATCTGTAACCGTCAAATCAAAAAAACCTTATTTTTAGTGTAATTCTTGAGGGTTTATTGGATGTAGCACTTCCACAACCTTTCAGAATTTTCCACCACCTTAGAAACCTTTATTTAGGCCCCAATATGCTTATAAAACAAAGAAACTTCTAGTATCTTAGAGATTTTTGCAAACCCTAGGGTAAAAACTCTATTTTAAAGTGAAAAAAACCACCATTTTTGGACCTTTAACACCTTCCACTCTTGAAATAATGTCAAGACATGTAATAACATTTCTACATAAAGTTTGTATACAAAGCAATGGGAAGATAAAACCATGTAAGTGGTTTCCCCAAACTAATTGCCAACAAAACCATTCTTGATAGTTTAAAACCATGAACCACCCCAACATGTAATTATGATAGCACTCAAGATAGCCATCCACCATAAACATATCAACTAAGTAGGAACCCATAACATTCTAGAAAGATGGTCCACTTCTCCCAATGTAACTACCAAGCATTACATGTGAGAGATGGTCAATTTCATTGATGGCAACAATTGTGTGACTCCCATTGATGACCTTCTTTATTCAATGCCATTACAACAATATCCAAAGCATTCCAAAGAATACTAATAAAAAAAATATTTCCCTCAACACCTCATGATCATTCAAGTACTCATTCTAACAATACAAGAGATTTACACTTCAAATTGCAAGTGAAGATAATTTACTATATCTTAACATAAAAAATGCAAAACCTAATAGAAAAATGTATCAATGAGGTACAAGGATGTATAAAATCCAATCAATCAAACACAGTCAACCTAACATAATTAACAGTTGATAGGGGTATTGGATAATTAAGGGTTGATAAGGGTATGAATGTTTATCTTTGCATCTACTCTTGAATATCTAGGGACTTGGTGGTATTTAGAAATTTGTTACTCATTTTTATTGCATTGAACCAAAATGTCTCACTATTAATTGCTCCAATGCTATAAGATAAATGAATGTTTTCATGATTATAATGAATATATTGTATGTTATTAATGCTAGCGTATATCATCAAATTATGCCAAACATGTGTTTAGTCAACTCAAAGTGGGTGAATGACACCACTTACCGAATAGTTTGAATTTTGAATTTTAAAATGAAAGGGAATAGGTTTGTGACTATGAGGTCACCCTTGTGAATTAAAGAATTGGGTTTGAGGAGAAAAAGTTACAAGCCACTATAATTTATCATATATAAATGGGAAATATTACAAAACTTGGTTCAAACGAGCATACCGATAGGAAAGAACTAGGAAGAAAACCGTCGGTTGTAGCTCGATTAAGTACAAAAATAGACCCCTTTAAAAAACCTATGAGTTTCCAAAATACAAGCCCCTTTACATTTTAAACATACCCTTTATACAATGCTAGACATTTGACCCATATTTCAAAAAACATCACTAGGTATAGATTATGCCCATACACAATTATGACCATTTTACATTGTTTCCAATTTGAGAATTCAAATTTTACAAAATTTTCCTATTAGAGGAATTCAGGGCACATTCTTCAACAATAGTAGTATGTTCATGTTCTGGACTGACAAGCACCTGTACAAATCATCAAGGTAGCTTAGAATAACCAATCTATATTATTCTAAATGACACAAAATATGATGAGATGGTAATGCAAACTATAAAAGATGCTTAGAATAACCAATCAATATTGTTGTAATATCTTGCATACCTGTCTAAAAGGATCAAAGCTGGCTATTGTTGTAGCAGGTCCATTATCAATCATGCCAAGAATATCGCAAAAGTGGGAAAATGAGAAATCTATATTGTCACAATATAAAAGATGTTAGACTAACATATCTATATTAATCTAAACAACCTGAATGATGATGAGTTGGTGATGCAAAATATAAAGGATACATACCTCTTCGAAAGGATTAGAGCTAGCTATTGCTGTAGCAGGTCCATGATCAATCGTGCCAGGAATATCGCAAAATACAAAAAATGAGAAATCTATATTGTCATAATAGAAAATATGTTTAGACTAACGTATCTATATTAATCTAAATAGCCTGAATGATGATGAGCTAGTGATGCAAACTATAAAAGATGCAAACCTCTTCAAAAGGATCAAAGCTGGCTATTGTTGCAGCAGGTCCATGATCAATCTTGCCAAAAATATCACAAAAGTGCATACAAAATATCACTATTAAAGAAACTTGCATTGCAATAGTATATAAAATATCATTATTAAATAAAGAACACTAATGAACTTAATCATAATGAACATAAGCATTCTGCCTTCCATTCTTTAAAAATGCTATTCAAGTGACTGGCGGGTCATCTCTTTCGCCGAAGAGGCATCCAATATTGCTTCATGATCAACATTACTGGGCGTCCACATAGTTGCTCTTTGTTGTTGGTCCTGGGTACGATACTTCAACAACTTAACATTTATTGCTATAACAAGGTGTGAATACATGAGAGTTTTGGTTTTGTGTTTCTCATAGTCTTCAAATGCAGGTATGACATTCTTTCTAACCATATATGTTCGCAACCAAGTTCCTGCAACCACAACTGAACCTGTAGGAAACATGAACCCATCATCATCTTCCATCGGTTGTGTTAGCTTATGATTTACCTGCACACATCGAGCCAACCAATAGTCTGATCTTATCTTCATTCCTTCATGCAACAACTACAAAAAATATGTCCTAGCTGAGTAGATCCGAAAAGCAAATCATAACAACCGGA
>VDFB02281492.1:977910927-978071037 GCA_007258455.2 Sequoia sempervirens
GAAATATAAAAGAGATTTTGAAAACCAAAAAAATAAAATAAATAAATTAACAACTTTCCTGATTCTAAATCAATTAGCAGCCTTGCATGTTTTCGAATTCCAGTTTTTCTATTCTTAACTTGCTTATCTTACCATTCACTCTTTAGTTTGAAACCCTATCCCTTAATCCTCTTTTTTTCTATTTTCATTTATTGAGACATCAGTTTTAAATCTTATCTTCAAGATTTTTTTTTGAAAACACATTGTTTTATCATATTCAAATAAAACAATTAATTAAATAATTTTCTAAAAAAATTTATTTAATTATTTAATATTATTTGTATACACACAATTGACTTATTAATTTATTATTTTAATATTAATTTTATTTAAATCATTCCTTTAGCAATTTTAAATTTAATTGAATGATTATACCATTTCATTTAAAATATTAATTTCACCTCACCATACATTAACATGTGAAACAACAACACTTACATGGATCCAGAAAGGTTGCGACAGAGGGGCATTACATCATACACCCTTCCTTCCTTGATGCATGGCTCTTAGATGCCATAAATTTTGACTCAAGAGTTCATTGGGCTAAAATTTTATGTGGTGAAGCAACTCATAAGGAAGAATCAAATTCCAATATAATTTATTCAATTTTACCACATATTAACACTTTTGGAGACAAATTCCTTCAAATGAGGCCTCAAATTAAAGTTTTAGTGTTTTTTCAACATTTTCCCAATTTTTTATTTTTTAGCTATTTTTTAATTCTCAATTTTAATTAGATTTTTGAGTTGATAAAGAGTGTCACTCTTGTTAGCTTTAAATGATTCATATTTTTTGTAGCCCTGTAGATAAGCATGTAAGATTGCCAAAAATGTCAAATTCAGAATTATGTAAATGATTTTGAAAAAATGTATTTTTAGACTATTATTATAAGCAGTTTTATTTTTAGTTGTAAAGAAAAACGGAAGAAGGATAATTATTTCAATTCTTTCTACTTATATGTTTTTTATATATCGCATATTGATGTTAAATTTTATGGTATGAGTCAAGGTTGCATCATTCCTTTAATACCACCCTTCTTTCATCATAAAATTGTATGCATTCCAAAGCTAGTTCTGAGGAATCCATAGCTAGTGAAAACCTTGCAATTTTATGTAATTTATTTACCATAATATTATTTTTCATGCAATGTGATGTCGGGTGACATGATTCTATCCATAAATTTATCTTCCTTAAAATTACCCAAATTAGTATTCATCACCATTCCATATGTCATCCATATCTCGGATTGTGGAAATTTGAAATCTTCTTTGACACTTTTCTTTCATATTCTCATGGTCTCTTACATGATTAGTATGTAATTATTCCTACACTAATTATGGTTAGCTCTTTATTTTTTAACCATTTTAATGCTAAACCATTTCATTTACTCTTAACTAACAATATATATATGTTAATTTTATTTTTGAGATAAAAATAGTAGATAGTTTTAGAACTTAACAAGCATCTAATATTTTTTAATAAACTATACTTTTATGGTTAGAGATTGATTAAATAGTACCTTAAATCATAGGCAAAGGTGGGGGAATGATAATTTTTTTATCTAAACCTAAGATCATTTCAACCTTTCGAAGGGTTTTATTAGGAAGCAAATCAACAATTCCCATAGATTGACATTTAACCTCCAAGGTGAGTCAGTCAGACATAGATCTGATCGTTTTGATTCTTGGAAATGAATTGAAAATGATTTGTAATAATATACCTAATTAAATTATATGACCTAATATGATGAATGCAATATCTCAAAGCTATATAGACTCAAATAGTAATTTGCAAGTGGATCTGGGAGTGGCAAAGTAATGTGCACCTATTATAAAATCTTGGATCTAACATGTGTAGAGGGACTTAGTCACCCCTAGATGAATGGTTCTTTGTAAACCTTGTCAAAACATTAAAATATGATCATGTATTCCTAATTATACTCTTTTTTCCTATACTTGCAAATCTTTGTCTTTAGATCTAGACCTACAAAAAATGTACAAAAGAAACTATTTAGGTGGCTATATGGGATTAAAACTCAACAAAAAGCTAAAGATCTAATATAAAAAGTGTGTGATCCCTAACCTTATGCATTTCTAAGGTTGTTATGAGAGGAAATGCAAAGAAACCCTACTCAAGTGTATTAGAGAGAGGTTCCTATATGAAAAAGACAAGATCCAATTATGAAGAAGTCAAACAACCTAAGTAAATCTAAAATATAATGATACCTTGCTTTAGGCTACAAGAGGAAGGAAGCTTGAAGATGAGAAAACTTTGGAAACAAGTCATTAGGTTAAAGGAAGTGGCCAAATGGATCTCCCAAACCTAGAATCCATCATGCTATTCCATAGATACCAACCTTAAATCATGTGATAAAGCCTAATCAAATCTTCAAATTAGGTTGAAGACCTACAATTTCAAGTAATGTTGCTCAAAGACTTCAAATTATGCTTTCTTGAATGTTATCTCTTATGTTCTAGTTTTGAAATGGTGAAAATACTAGGTATTTGTAAGGATTTCTTTAATTTCCCAAAGATTAGATCCTAAAAGCCGACATTTGAAATTTAAATATTGAATGTTTAAATGTTGCCAAAAATACATTAATTTAAATTGGTCCTTGAAAAGATAGGGGGACTCATTCACCCATGGGAGAATGGGTCCTGGCCCTATTTCTAAGATAAAGTGTAGTGGGGGAAAACATTATTTGTTTGTATTTATTCAATGCTTGTAATTTGTTAGAAAATGATAAAATAAGCCTCAAAATGCATAATAAAGGGAATTAGGACTTATTTAGTGTTGTGTGGTCTCACAACACACCCCAATAATGTATAGCTTAGGGACCCAATTTTAAAAAATTACCTTTTAAAATTCTTTGTTGGCTAATTGTCCCAAAGGATAACTATGAAATGAAACTCATAAAAATTCAAAATAGTTCATATCAGAAAAGAGGGTTGTTGAAAATTAGAAAGTTAGGTTTTTCTGGAAGTCTAGGTTTGAGGTATGAGCAAGATTATGATGGGCCAAAAAGTGGTGATATGATGGGTATGTGTAGGGTATGTGGCTGACAACTTTTTTTTAATCCAAAATTGATGAAACAAAAAAGGTTTTTAAAGGAGATTCTCAGCTTTCCACCAATATAAATTATGCTTTACTTTGAATTTAATAAATAATTATTCTTCATTTTCTATTTGGATTACGAATAAAGTCTTGATTGATAGGTTGATTAAAAAAAATATATAACTTTCAAATGGTATCACATTTTTTTAATCTGAAACATGTGTCACATTCTATGCTTCACATACTATAGGATTAAAAAAAAGTTGAATTTCATGAAGTTTTGACCAAGCTAAGGTGGTCAGACATATGAGTTTTTACATTTTTTAAAAGTTGTAATAAATATTTTATAATTAAGTATTTATTTGGAAAAAAATTACAAAAAAATACGCATCACATCGGGACATGAGTCCTCTACTTATATGTAAAATACTATAAAAGAATATTATTATTTTATTGGAGTTAGGGTGGTCAGACAGACACCTACTTGTTTTTTTTTTTACCTAAAATTTAAGTACTACTGCATTGAAATGTCAAATTTTCACCAAATAGAATTTTTATTTTTTTAAATAAACCTAGTAGTTTAGAAACTACATTCAATATGATACAAATTCTATTGTTATATATTTTTGAAATAATATAGATAACTTATTCAATTTTTTATGTAGAGTTTCCTAACTTTAATTTTTATGAATTTTTCGCCACTTAAGGGCCTATTTTTTTCATGACATGATCTTGCACATACCCTTCAGGTGTATGAACAAGATGGTTTCACCATAAAAAAGGGTAGGAGTGGCAGAAGTTACTATAGCCACAAAATAAAAGTTTGTATGGAGGCAGATGAAAGAACATTAATAAGGTTTTATGGTATATTTGGAGGATGCTAAAGGGAGGTTTGAGTGTTTCACTAGAAGTCAGGTAATCGGGTTATGGGTACTTAAGTACCCGGGTAGATGGTATAGCTATGCAAAAGTTTATGTATGCCACTCAATTTTCCCCGATGCATCAAATGTCTAAAAATATACTTTAAGTTAGCATTTTCATACAAGTGTTAAAACATTCTATTTTAAATTTGTAATTTGAAGGAACTAATGTCACTAGTGTGTCTTGTTTTAATGATGTTCTTTGTAATTATTAATGGAAATTGACATGTGGTGTTTTATTTGCAGGAAAGCTAGATGGTAGGATGAATTTAAGGTATGGATGGTTAGGAAAATGGATCACATGAGAGAATTATGTGATGCACCAAAGTGGGAGATGTGTGGTCAAGAAACATGTACGAATGGAGACAAAAAAATTGCAAACTATGGTTTTCTTTGGAGGATGGGCATTGTTGAAGGTTCTCTAGTATTGCTTCAGTGTGAGTGTTCTTCGAGCCTAAAACATGACATTTGAACTGTAGGGTTGGTGGACTAAATTTTCCACATCTACCTAATCACTTTGAGTATTTGAGAAGTTCCTAAATTTTTTTGACAAATAGAGGGAATCTGACTCACTTTTGATATTGGTTTTAAAATGTTAATTGAATAGAAGAGAAAGTCAAAGATGTTGCTGACTTGTTCTAGAATATTCATATTCTAATTATTACCGGGCACATGTTGCTTTATGATTTTTGTTTTTGATTCTCTTTCATGTGTTCTTTTGGAACTCTTTGATCAACTTGGTCTTATAAAAAGATGAGATTTGTTCATTTTATAGAGGTTCAAAACTTGTGGAATTATGAAGGCTTAAAGTTGGAACTCTTGCAAGTTTTATTTCCTTTTCCTATTTTTTGTACTATTCTACTATAAAAATGTAACATCCCGCTACGCAACCCCGAAGGGTAAGAGCCAAAAGAGGACAAGATAATTTTTTTTTATAACATAAGGAATAACTTACACAAAATCAGTTTCCAATACGATACAATGACCACAAACATGGCCAAGCATGGCCAAACATAACCCAAAGTAGAGGACTAATCCACCCCCTAGAGAAAATCCAAACAACAGCAAACATAATAGCTCTAGAAACTTTGCTCCGGAACATCCAGCTATGGAACTTCTTGCTCTGGAACCTCCTGCTTCAGAACCTTTGCTTTGGAACCATCTGCTCCAGAACCTTTTGCATTGCTCTAGAACCTCTGCTCCAGTACTTTTTGCACTACTCCAGAACCTTTTCTCTTGAACTTTCTGCACTGCTCCAAAACCCTAGCAACGTTGCTCCGGAACTTCTGTAGCACTGTTCCAAAACTTTGGAAGCACTGCTCCAGAACTTTTGCATTGCTTTGAAACTTTGGAATTACTACTCCAAAACTTCTACAGCACTACTCCAGAACTTTGGAAACACTGCTCTAGAACTTCTGCACTGCTCCGGAACCTTCCTGTGCCGGTGCTCTAGAACATTTTGTGCTACTCCTGGAACTTTAACAACGTTGCTTCGGAACTTTCAGCACTACTCTAAAACTTTAACAGTGCTGCTCTACAACTTTTAGCAGTGCTCTGAAACCTTAACAACACTGCTATGGAACTTTAACAATGCTACTCCAAATCTTTTAGTGCTGCTCTGGAACCTTAACAATGTTAACATGTCGGGTACTGCTCACGACTACTAAGGTACGAGGTGCAAGAGTGTAGATTGGGTGAAATTTCATCATGTGTGCTTGAAGGAATGACACCACATGAAATCAAGTACATCTCTCCTATGGATGAGTAAAACTCAAACATGTCTGAATCAAGGCCTTGCAGATGGATAACTCAATGCCCTGCAGATGGATAGGCCTTCTCGTTTATCCAAACAAGGAATCCAAAAAAAAATATGAAGCCATGAAAAGCCACTATAATCATCATAAAGTCATTTAACATAGCCAAGCAAACATTGCTATAAGAAGATACATTTAACAACTGTAAATCAACATGAAATGGAGGCATAGAAATTACGTAAAAATTCAAATTGCCCAGATTAAAATTCTAAATCCAACCCAGTTCCAATTTTGACATTCCAAGTTGAAATCCACCTTCAATTTTAAATTTTAAGACCCATAAGAAGGTACTGTATTGAAAAATGTCATTTAATGAATGGCTAGGCAAAAACTTGAAAAATGAAAGTGTTTGGATTAAAAATCAGAAAAAGACCTAGTTCGTATTTTGACATTTCTACATGGAATCCAATTTTAATTTACATTTTTGACATGAGGTAAAAGAGCAGCAATAAAAAATTTCATTTTACAAGAAGGCACAAATTTGTGCAAAAACAAAAGTGCCCATAAATAAAATCTGGCAAAGACCCAGTTGAGATCTTGGCATTTCATCATGAAATCCACCCTTAAAATTCATTTTTAGAAAGGGGATAATGAACAACAATACAAAAAACAATTTTAACAAGTTGCACAAAATTTGGCCAAAACAGAAAGTGATCTAAATTTGATTTGGACTCCAACCCAGTTGTGATTTGGGAATTTTCAAGTGAATCCTAAAGCTGGATTTGAATTTAAACTAAGGGGTTTGTATAGATTTTTTAAAAAGCTCAGACTTCCCAAATTAAATTCCATAACCAGGCTAAAAATGAAACTAAACAACCAAATGCCACAGCAACACCCAACAACCAAGATTCCCAAAGCATTTAAAACATGTACTCATGCATACATTTATAATCTTAAAAATGGAAGGAAGAAACAAAAGAATACCTTAATGTTTCCCAAAAATTGAAATGACAAAATACTCTACAAAGAAGGCACAGTTGGGTTCCATAATAGGACAGCAGGGAGGGAATGGCAAGTTGAAACCAATGATCAAATGCCCACAAATTTTTTCTCCCCCTTTCTTCCAGAACCTTCTGCCCAATTCATGGGGGTTTTCTCCTCCTTCCCAAAACAAAAATTTTCTTCTCGAAAAAAATCACCCCCTCAAAATAAACGTTCTTCCTTTTTTATATTTTCCTCCAAAGATAACTCCTAAAAACCAAAGAATAAAAGTATATATATATAAAGACAAGGCTGCCGCTTAACTTAATTTCTCCCCCAAAAACAATACAAATAAAAGAAGGCATTTAAATAAACAAGCTATTAAAGCTCCCCAATACAATTAATTAAAATCACTAAGTATCCAACATTCCCTCTTTTAATTAAAAATAAAAATTAAATCCAATCGTCCAAAGTACACAAAGCTCCCCAAATAAGATTAATAAAATCATTTAAAATTTCCAAATGAAATATATCATTCTCTTGAATGATCAATAAAAATCATTTAAAATAACATATTTGAAACCTCAACAGGACATACTGGTAAATCACATATGATAGAAAGGTGTGCTAGAACATATGGTTGAAAGGTGCTCTGAACATTACCATTAGGTAACCGAATGGTAAGACATCAATAAGGAAATCACTACTCTACTAGGGTACAGTGGGCTAGGATACGGGAAATTTGGCCTGCGACTACCTCCAGTAACCACCATCAGGGAATAAGAGTATGCCCAGGCCTGTGGATCCAGGCAGAGTCGATACTTAGTACTTACATCACTTCCAATTACACATCAAAGTACATGTACATATAACATATATCATATAGTCAAAGCAACATCACTCATCATGAAGGGAGTCATGATATCGTAAGCCTCTCAAATATGAGTGTTACGAAATCATCCCTTTCCTACCAATAATCATACAAGGCAATGATAACAATATATAAACATATAAGCTTGTAATCCAAAATAATAACTAACCATGATAACCTTTCATATAACCATCAATGTCTAATCTAATTATAACAACATTTAACATTTTAAAATATCAAATAAAAATAAAAATACTAGCTTACCCATGTTGGAGTTAGAGAGATGTTACATCCTCCCTCCCTAAGTTTTGGCTTACTCCTGGAAGTCATGTAAACTCAATATGTAGCCATGTCACACATTAGTGCTCAAAATATAATAATCAGCTCATTAAACAATTGTTATTTCTGAGGATGAGAAACATAATCTACATCATTCATCACTGAACAAAATAGAAAGGACATCTATATATCATTCACCTTTCTAAGAATCAGTATCAATATATTGACATATACCTTACTCATAAGATCTCAACATAAAACAAAATAACATGGTTAATCTTACTAACATCACATATGCCACAATCCTCATGATAAGCATTTATTTTAGCATCCACATTCATCCAAGGATAGGTTAAGATACACATTAAATCCACTAAGAATAGGGTAAAGAAGATGCATAACCACTCAATTCTTTCCAAAACATCATAATTTGCAACAATATTTTTTTTCTAAACACTTCCAATCTCACACATGAGAACATATTTGACATCATTTTCAATTGAAATATAACAATTTACACTTTCTACAACACAATAAACCAACTTTTGAACTTTTCATATGACATCATAACCAAGATGAAACATGCATTTATACATACATACATACTTACATCACTGGGAATCACATCACAAGGCTACACAAGGGTCCATCTAGACATCAGTAAGCAACATACTAATCAATGATACATAATCCATGATCCAAGATCCAATATCCATCTCACATAATCCATACCTCACACTCAGTGGTTTGATGGTGTTAGGCCACACACGCATGGGGGGACCATCCAAACAAGACCACAATGACCTATCTCTTGTTGAATAAGGTGGTTAGCCTCTAGGAGATAGTCATCACACATAGGTGGGTAGTGGGTCCTAGCTGTGAAACAACCTCACATACCCCCATCCTCAAGGTTCCTTGTGTCTACTTCCAATTGAACTCTCCCATTCTCAATGAGGAATCACATTACAATACAAGACCAGCATTTGCAATTAGAAAACCAGTTTAGCCACCAAAGATCACAAGTAAGGTTGCAGCAAAATAAGTCAAATGTAATACAAGTAAAGAAATTTCACAATCTATGGCTAAACCATCAAAAAAAGATAAAACAAAATTTTCCAGTCGTCACACCTCTGAAACTAACTATGTGCTAGCCACCAAACTAGGAAGGAGGGAACAACGTTTGACTATTGCAATAGCCCCTCATGTGTGGCAGAGTGAACTCATGAGGTGTACACCTCGCATCACATCATCACATGGCATGGACTCGCCAAGTGGCCCACACACTGCTTGGCTATCTGCATGGGATGTGCACCTCAGCCACATCCTGCATCGTGTCTCAACATGGCATGGTCATACACCAGCCAGAGAAAGAACGTACTAGTTGTACACCACATGACAGTGTGTTTGTGGCTCCATGGAAGTAGGCACGCATAGAACACACCCTGCATAGAGATACTTTGTGGAAAGGGAACACACAAGTACTCATTGTAGCCAGAGGTATACATGGCTAGGATATACCCATATACCAACTGACTCAAACACTATTGAGAGAAAACACGAATGCCCCTCTACAAGTTTACGAGGCCCCATCACGCTCATCACACAAGTAGACTACGATAACACAATCTCATAGTGCACCTTCACACATCTAAGGATGTGGCATCATATCAATGGCATCATGGTAAACGGTATGTACAGGATCATCATCGAAAAAATAAGCCCTTAAGTGGCAAAAAATTCAAAAAATTATTAGAGTTAGGCAACTTGACATAAAAATTTGAATAAGTTATCTATATTATTTCAAAAATATGTAAGAATAGAATATGTAGCCAATTGAGTGTAGTTTCTAAACTACTAGGTTTGTTTAATAAAAAAATATATATATATATTTGGTGAAAATTTGAAATTTCAATGCAGTAGTACTTAAATTTTAGGGAAAAAATAAGAAGTAGCTATATGTCTGACCACCCTAACCACAATAAAATGATAATATTTTTTTATAAGATTTTAGATATAAGTAGAGGACTCATGTCCCAATGTGATACATATTTTTTTGTAATTTTTTTCCAAGTAAATAATTAAATATGAATTTTTTATTACAAATTTTAAAAAATATAAAAATTTGTATGTCTGACCACCTTAACTTGGTCAAAACTTCATGAAATTCATTTTTTCTTTTTTTAATCCTAGTATGCTAAGCATAGAATGTGACGCATGTTTTGGATTCAAAAAATGTGATACCATTTGAAAGCTATAGATGTTTATCAATCAGCCTATCAATCATGACTTTAGTCATAATTCAAATAGAAAATGAATAATAATTACTTATTAAATTCAAAATAAAGCATAATTTATATAATTGGTGGAAAGCTGAGAATCTCCTTTAAAAACCCTTTTCATTTCATCAATTTTGGGCTAAAGAAAAGTCGTCAGCCACATACCCATCATATTGCCACTTTTTGGCCTATCATGATCGTGCACATACCCTAGAACATGTGTGAATATGGAATAAATAGTGCATATACGATTATATAAATATGGGGCTACTCGAGTCTCACCTCTCATGTAGATGAGGTCGACTCACTAATGCCAGCTCAATGTCCCTATAGACAGTCAGACAATACTAACAAACCAATGTTGTTGTATACAAAACTATGGGGATAAGGCTAGCACATATGGATCAAGTACTCTGATCCATCATAAGAGGAAGTAATGAGTACTTTCCTCAGGATCAATTGAGCTGAGAATGTTTTGCGCTACAACATGCATATGCTACACACTCCACCCAAGGAACTTTATGGCTGCTACTACCCCATCACGGACTGAGGGACTAGACAACTAAAAGAAGAGACTTTATGAGACTAACTTTTGGTTACTCTTAATACATATATAAATTTCAGCCACACATGGGTTGGTCTCAATCAGGTAACAAACATACAAACACACATAATGGTATGGTTAATCCCACACCCCAAATACAACATATCCTCCATGGCTGGGTACAAAGTCTCACCATCCCATGACACACAAAACAAGTACGGGGTATTCACAACACTCAAAATGTGCACTAACACAGGATGATTACATAACAGGGGGTACCTTTTTCCAGTTTCCTCATACCAAAATAAAAACATTATTCACCACTAATTATGCAAGATCAATACAACTTTCCAAGAACATGTACTCTCAACATCGATACAATACATCATAGTGCTACATGGAGTAAATCAGCAATGCCATAATAATTCACTTTTATTAAGTGGTAAATCACCTTACTACACACATATGTAACCACATTTATTTTCCGCACCGAGTGCAATATCATTATACTATTTACTCAAGACAACTTATGCAACATTATCATGTCAGCATTCATTTAACATTTGCATTTATCATTAACATGTAAATGTTTCACTATTCCCTTTTTTTCCTAACTTTTACTTAATGCATAATGATTTTCTATTCATATTCTTACATGTTCCATGATTATGAATGCAACTTGGGGACTTAGGTCCTTTACCCAAGGTTGAACTAATAAAATGAACTTTCATGAATGCATAAACATTTTCTCATAAGAGACATGCAAACATGGTTTCATCATCACTCAATCACTTTCTCACAATGCATCAATCATATGAGAGCATACATTAATCTCTATGAACTAACAACATGATCATTCATTTTCTATCACCATATTTACAATATCAATATAACACGCAAAAGAAAATTCCAAACCCCATAGGTTCAATCAAATAATCACTTGCACAATGAGGTAAAGCATAAGAAGACATACATCGAAACTTGCATGAAAACGAAAATAGAAAACTCAAAAAGAGAATACACACAAAAGGAACTTCTTGGAACCCTCAAGGTAAAATAGACCTTCCCACAAGATGAACAAAGAAACCAAGGAAGGGTAATTTTAGGTAATACATGACTCCTACAACCCACCAACATACTAAGGTCAAACATGCCCACCCACAACACAAGATATAGGAAAATAATCAATCTCAACCTCGGGAGACTCTCAACAAAGGGAATCAATCCAATCCCGTAGGGTAAGGCAAGACCTAGGAGGCATCATTCCTCCACAACACAAGGCAGGTTTGGAAAACTCAACCCTATAAAATTCCATACCAAAGAACTCAAAATAAGAGGTCCTATGATTATCTTGCCACAACTAGCAATTGGAACACACACATCAAGCACACTACAACCACACTCAAGAACCAGTCAAGGGTCATAACAATTTAAACAACGAAAGAGCCACAAATCAAGAAGGAGACCAAGTAGAACACACTTCTTGGTAGACTCGAGGGTCTAACTAACCCTCACAAAAAAATCCTCAACAAGAAATGCAAGGGGCGGGAAACAACAACACTTGTTGCCATCCATCACACACAAAACACCAAGCAGGAATCAACCATAAGCAGGGATCCCAGTGTTGAAACAAGGGCTCCACCTCTAACTCTACCTTTGGCTCTTCCATTAGGGGTATCCTAAAGGAAGCAAGGAAAACACTAAAATAGATCATCACAAGGGTGATCTATAGACTAAACTAAGGCATGAACGCTAATCAACAATACTATGGAAACACTATAACAAGCTCACTCCACACAACATAACATAGAAGGCTCAAGTACGCCAGAGCTCCTAGTGTGTGAACATGGGCTCTGATACTAGATGTAACATCCCACTACACAACCCCGAAGGGTAAGAGCCAAAAGAGGAAAAGATTTTTTTTTATATAACATAAGGAATACCTTACACAAAATCAATTTCCAATACAATACAATGACCACAAACATGGCCAAGCATGGCCAAACATAACCCAAAGGAGAGGACTAATCCACCTCCCAGAGAAAATCCAAACAAGAGCAAACATAATAGCTCTAGAAACTTTGCTCTAGAACTTCTAGCTATGGAACTTCCTGCTCCAGAACCTCTTGCTCTGGAACCTTTGCTCTGAAACCATCTGTTCCGAACCTTTTACATTGTTCTAGAACCTCTACTCCGAAACTTTCTACACTACTCTAGAACCTCTGCTCTGGAACTTTCTGCACTGCTCCAGAAGTTTTGCAGCACTACTCCAAAACTTTGGCAACACTACTCTGGAACTTCTACAGTGCTTTGGAACTTTGGCCCAGCATTACTCTGGAACTTCTACAACACTACTCTAGAACTTTGGTAGCACTCCTCTGGAACCTTCCTGCACCAATGCTCCAGAACTTTCTACACTCCTCTGGAACTTTAACAACGCTACTTTGGAACTTTCAGCGCTGCTCTAGAACTTTAACAGTGCTGCTCTGGAACTTTCAGCGCTACTCCAGAACCTTAACAACACTGCTCCAGAACTTTAATAGCGCTACTACATAACTTTCAGCACTGCTTTAGAACCTTAACAACTCTACTCCAGAACTTTAACAGTGCTGCTCCAAAACTTTTAGCCCTGCTCTGGAACCTTAACAAAGCTGCTCTGAAACTTTAATAGCACTGCTCCAGAACTTTAACAATGACTACACAAAGCAACAACCAGAAGGCAGTGATGCTCTGGAACTTTTGCAGCTGCAATAGAGGACATTAAAAAAAGGCAACATTGCTCCAAAGCTTAAGTATACTATAAACATGAAGGAAATATACAACCAAAGCTTGGATTTTTGCAAAAAAACTTATGAAGGAAAAACCATTATGATCATCATAATACAAGAAAATCTGATACCAACATTGAAACTCGTAAACCAAATATAAATCATCACATTTCTTCTCATTAAATTATATGATTACATACTTTCTCTCAAGAGAGTACGATATACATAAAGGAATATACATAAATAAAAAGGTATAGCCATGAATAAGAAACATCATCAGATAAAGCATGAACAAGAGAGAACACCTCCAATCAATGCTCCAAAACCTGTACACCGGTCCCTAATGGCGGTGGCAACACCTCCCTACCATGTGGACTCAAAAGAGACCACCCCACCATGCTTAGAGGTAGTCACAAGGCCCAAGCAGAAAATAGGGAAAGGGTAACATATGGCCAACACTCACATCAGACACGAAGCAAACATGGAATACACTGCATTAAGCCAATGTCACAACAAGAAGATGCACATACATTAACATGTTGGGTACTACTCATGACTACTAAGGTATGAGGTGCAAGAGTGTAGACTAGGTGAAATGTCATCATGTGTGCTTGAAGGAATGGCACCACATGGAATCAAGTACATCTCTCCTATGGATGAGTAAAACTCAAACATGCCCGAATCAACGCCCTGCAGACGGATAACTCAATGCCCTGCAGATAGATAGGCCTTCTTGTTTATCGAAACAAGGAATAAAAAAAAAGATATGAAGCCATGAAAAGCCACTAAAATCATCATAAAGTCATTTAACACAGCCAAGTAAACATTGTTGTAAGAAGACACGTTTAACAGTTGTAAATCAACATGAAATGGAGGCATAGAAATTACGTAAAAATTCAAAGTGTCCAGATTAAAATTCTAAGCCCGACCCAAGTCAAATTTTGGCATTCCAAGTTCGAATCCACCTTTAATTTTCAATTTTAAGACCCATAATAAGGTACTGTATTGAAAAATGTCATTTAATGCATGGTTGGGCAAAAACGGAAAAATGAAAGTGTTCGGATTAAAAATCAAACAAAGACCTATTTTATTTTTTGACATTTCTACATTGAATCCTATTTTAATTTACATTTTTGACATGAGGTAAAAGAGCAGCAATAAAAAATGTCATTTTACAAGAAGGCACAAATTTGGGAAAAAACAAAAGGGCCCAGAAATAAAATCTACCAAAGACCAAATTGAGATCTTGGAATTTCAACATGAAATCCACCCTTAAAATTCATTTTTAGAAAGGGGATAATGAGCATAAATACAAAAAAACATTTTTAACAAGCTGCACAAAATTTGGCCAAAACAAAAAGTGATCTAAATTCAATTTGGACTCCAACCCAATTGAGATTTGGGCATTTTCAAGTTAATCTGAAAGCTGGATTTGAGTTTAAACTAAGTGTTTTGTACATATTTTTTAAGAAACTTATACTTCCCAAATTGAATTCCCTAACCAGGTTGAAAACGAAATTAAACAACCAAATGCCATAGCAACACCCAATAGCCAAGATTCCCAAAGCATTTAAAACATGCACTCATGCATATTTTTATAATCTTAGAATTTCATGGAAGAAATAGAAGAATATTTCAATCTTTACAAAAAGTTGAAATGACAAAATATTCTATAAAGAAGGCGCAAGTGCATTCCATAACAGGACAACAAGGAGGGTATGCAAGCTGAAACCAATGATCAGATGCCCACAAATTTCGTCTCCCCCTTTCTTCCAAACTCTTCAACCCAATTCACGGGGCTTTTCTCCTCCTTCACAAAACATAAATTTTCTTGCCCCAAAAAATCACCCCCCTCAAAATAAACTTTCTTCCTTTTTATATTTTCCTCTCCAAAAAGATAACTCCCTCCCAAAACCAAAGAATAAAAGTATATATAGTAAAGACAAGGATGCCCCTTAACTTAATTTCTCTCCAAAAAATAGTAAAATAAAATAAGGCATTTAAATAAACAAGCTATTAAAGTTCCCCAATAAAATTAATTAAAATCACTAAGTATCCAACATTCTCTCTTTCATATAAAAATAAAAATTAAATCCAATCATCCAAAATACACAAAGCTCCCCAAATAAGATCAATAAAAATCATTTAAAATAACATATTTAATACCTCAACATGACATACTAGTAAAGCACATATGACAGAAAGGTGTGTCAGAACATATGGCTGAAAGGTGCTTCGGACGTTACCGTTAGGCAACCGGATGGTAAGATATCAATAAGGAAATCACTGCCCTAACAGGGTACAGTGGGCTAAGATAGGGGAGATTTTTCCTATGACTACCTCCAGTAACCACCATCGAGGAATAGTACACTCAGGCTTGTGGATCTAGGCGGAGTCGATACTCAATACCTGCATCACTTCCAATTACACATTAAAGTACATGTACATATAACATATATCATATAGTCAAAATAACATCACTCATCATGAAGGCAGTCATGATATCGTAAGCCTCTCAAATATGAGTGTTACGACATCATCCCTTTCTTGCCAATAATCATACAAAGAATTGATAACAATATATAAACATATAAGCTTGTAATCCAAAATAATAACTAACCATGATAACCTTTCATATAACCATCAATTTCTAATCTCATTATAACAACATTTAACATTTTAAAATATCAAATCAAAATCAAAATACTAGCTTACCCAGGATGGAGTTAGAGAGGTGTTACAAAAAATTTCTATTCCCCATTAAATTTTTCTAATATCAAAGCTAATTTTAAAGTTATTTCCTGATATGAAATCCTATATAGCTTATTATTTGATCCTATTGGAGAATCAAATGTGTTATGCCAGATTTGGGTGCATATTGACACTATTTGGTGGCAAATGATCTCATGTTTCTTTAAATTCTCACATCATTCTATGCCTAGCTATAAAGAAACTTGGTGAAGTATAGAGTGGTTTACTCTGATTTATTTCATCTCATGGTGTACGTGTGGATAATAGCTAGGAGAAATCTAAATATTATGATCCTTAATGCTTTTCTTTAAATTATTATCATAAATTTTTCATATTCATGAAGTGTTAGAGCAATATATGTTAAATCTCCTAAGTCTACTATAGACACGTGAAATTGACATCACTCATAATTAATTAAAGTCATATTCATTCACTCATTAAATAAATCAAACTCACTAAATCCATTCATCAGGTAAAACAAGTTCATTCAATTAAATTGAATAAATTAACTTTATTTAATTTAAGCCTATCATTCCCTCTTTGATTAAATAAATCAAGAATTTATTTAATTAAATCTCAAAAGTCATATTTCTACCTCTCAATTTAAACAAATCAAAATATTCAAGTCAAATGGGTCAAAATAAACTAATCATCACCTAAGCTAGTCTAATCCTGATTAACCTAATCTAACCACCCATCACATCCTCTAGCTTTTCCCACTTGAACCAATAAATCAATTTATTCATTTATAAATTCATCATTCTCCATCAACATGGCATCTTTGAGGAATATTCCCTCAAGTTTGAATATGAAGACAAGTTGACTTGTCCCTTCGAACATTGCAATAAATTCTCTCTTTCATGTCCCCCTCTCAACATTTAATTCACAAATTCAAATTTGAATTTCCCCCTCTTGGGCACATTGGCCAAAACTTGCACATTCCTCAACCTATCACAAGTTGACAAGTGGCCTCATCTCATTGGTCCAATCATTATCCCACACTGCTCTATTTTGAGCTCTCTTCCAATTTGAAAATCTATAAATAAAGGGCATATCTTCAAAAAATCCATCTACACTCTCATGCAAAGTTAATCTCTTAAACTAAGAACTAATTTTTCCCATCACCATTGCATTGCATCATTTCAGTTTTAGCAAGGATTGGGAAAGGGTCATTGGCACATTTGACACTAATCCAATATGGAATAGGAAAGCAAAGAAGGAAAACAAAGGAGAACAAAGAAGGTAAAAGGTTAAAGAAAGAAAATGAGGAAGTTGAAAGTGAAGGAGAACAAAGAAAAGAAAAAGGAAACGTAGGAAAGCAAAAGGAAAATGAAAGGAGGAGAAGCATGAAGATGATATTTTGAAAGATCAAAGTGTTTTTAAATACGTTAGTGTTTTTTTAACACTTCTTCAAGAATTTGTTATCTTTTCTTTCTTAGAACACTAATGTTGTTTGGGTTTTAAAAAGAATCTCTCAATTTCTTCTTGCAAAGGCTAAAATGAACATTAGGAATGCAACTTACTAGATTTTGTTTCTTTGATTAACAATTGAATAAAGTATCTCTCACTCGTCTTTTGGTGCTTAAAAAGAACTCACATTTTTCTTTGTGGATTTAAAAAGAACAAGTGCAACTTTGTTTTCGTGAGGGCCTACTTAAACTAAATTCATTGAAAAAGGATGTATGGACTTCTCTCGCGCTTTATAGTGATCTTGAGAATCAAAAGGCCTTTTTCATGACTTTAGGGTAAGACAAAGCAATCACCTCCACACTTTGATTTGGGTTTACAATTGAACAAGATCTTGTGCGAGTGTGAGTAGGGGCATTATCATGTATATTCTCTCTCTTTGTTACCATCAATGATTGATTGAGTTACAGATTTTGTATTTGCTCGCTTTTGTTAATCCTAGAGGGTCTTCCTTGGGGAAAAAGTACTCACCCAAGGGAACGACTCAACCGGTAACACTCTAAAGCCAAGAGTATTTCCAACGAGGATATAAATGTGGGTATTGGAGTAAACACCAATATCACGTGGTTGATTTTGACAAGATGGTGAAAGGGGACTCTTGTCGTATCGGTCAATCTCCATGAACGGAAAGTCCTTATTAAAACCCATGTGCTAGAATTTTCCAAAATCCTTTAATCTATTTTTTGGTGTAAGAACGGTCATTCTATAGCCACCCCACACTTTTACTGTCTTTTAGCATAAATGGAAAGCATGTCATGGGAGTTTCATGGGTTTTGATGCTTGGCTGTCCCGATTGATGATAATGAGCCGTGGAGGGGAGCTAGTGTGGTCAAGCATCTAACCATTCACTAAAGATAAGCATAGATAGCCTTGTCCAAGTGGGAATCCAACAAATATTATCTTACACATCCATAGGGTTGTACTTATTCTTGGGTTACAAAATGCATTGCTTGATCAAAAACATCTTGAAAACAAACACTTAACATCATCATCCATATTTCAAACCCTTTTGGAGACAAATACAATTGACTCAATCCATATGTTATTGTTTTCCCTTGGGATTTACATCCTTAGAGGTTTCTAAACATTGGATTACATCTCAATTTTTCTACTTAAGTAAACAATAGGTAAACCCTTTCCTTAAGTTCATCAAATTTTCACATAACATACTTTGTGGTTTTGTAAGAAATTAATACATTAGAAATCTTAGTTTGAAAACTTAATCAAAGAAAGTGTTTTTGGTAAAATGAAGCCATTAAGCAGAGCTAAGAAAAATGAACTTTCATGTGTGTTGAAGCCTCACTATTCTTGAAAAAGTCCAAAGTGAAGGTCATTGGTTGGAAATCCAAAAGTGCATGTCCAAATTGAATCATTCTTTGGTTATAAAGGTCTCTAGGAAGCATTTGTATGCTCTTCAATACCTAGGTCTAAGCAAACAAAGTGTCTTTTTTTAGGTTCATCTTAGGATCAAAGCAAATCATAATATTTTTCATCCATCCTTCAAACATCAAAACAAACATCATCTCACAATCAACTTTTAGAAAATCTTGAAATCATCCTTAATGTTAGGCTTTTTGGCAAAATCAAAATCATCAAAATCCTTGAGACTAAATCCTTGAAAAACATTATCAAAATCACCTTTGGCTAGGTATATGTAAATGTATCCTTTTGCATATGCTTAGTCAAAAGTTATCAAAATCATCTCGTTTAGCTTAGTATATGTAGATGAATCCTTCTTCATATGCTTAGTGAAACTATCATCTTGTTTGGATAGGTGTGGGTAGATGCATCCTTCTCCCTGCACATATTCAAAATTATCATCATTTGAGAAAATCCATCCTTAGGTAATCATCCAAACATCTTAGGGTCTATTTATTCAAAATCCAAATCAAAATCAAAATTCAATCAAAGAAAAATCCCAAGGGAAAATAAAAATAAAAATCCGAAACATATCCAAAAGTCCCAAAAGCCTAGTATCTCCTTCAAGATTTACCAAAAGATCATAACATCCACAACATCCATATTTTGCATCATCATCATATCACCTTTCAATCCTCAAGATATCCTAAAATTTTCCACTTGAGGCATAAAATAAAGATCAATCCAAAGAATCAAGAGATTCATCTCCCATTCTTAAAAATTGATCCTTGTTTTATGGTTCAAACCAGATCTCAATACAAGAAGAGCATGGAAGCCAACAAAGAAACACCCGCTTCAAGTGATTTAAGTCAAACCACTCCTGAAATGAATCCCATTGGGTCTAGAACTCTCATAGTTAACCTTCCAACATCATTGCAAAACCGACAAGAAGAACCCCATTGAGAAGACCTCACCTTTGGGATGTCTTAGGATGAAATAATTGAAATGCTTCAAAATCTGGAAAACTATAAGATCGTCAATATCATGATGAGGCTTAACCCTTCATTATACATGCTTGAACTAGCCAAGCAATGGGCCAAATTTCCTTTGGATTTTGACATGAGTACCATAGTGGAGACATCTTTTCCTCTATTCTCATCCACCATTCCCATCTCATCAACACCCCCATCCCAAAATATCACTCAAAACATTCCACAAATCACGACATCTTTTTCTCCAACCCAACCTAACATTAATAAGGGAAATGCATTTCTCAATGCTATTCAAGCAAACCCCCTTGTTAATAATCAAAACTTGGATGTAAATACCACTTTGGAACAAAAAAAACTCGAAAACCAATTACATAAGAATGTTCCTCTCACTTTCCATCATCATCCATCATCAAAAAATTTCCGTGCAACACCTCAAACTCCTCTCCTCACAAATTCGCAAGAGGAAGGAGACATGTTTAGACCAAGGGGCATTTTCAACACCACAAAATTTTCACAAGGACTCATACCCCTTACATTTCCACCACTTCCACTTTTTCCATCATCATCCACACCACTCCTTGGCTTAGGGCTTCCCCCCTTACCAAGTATCGATCAAACCAACATCCCAAATAGCAATCAAAGCATTATGCCAAATGCTCAAAATTTTTCATTGATATCACAACAATAGATGACAACTACAAAAGCAATTGAAACATCACCAAACACCCCCTAACATCACAAAGCATGGTCTCTCAAGGGCCAATCATATAAACAACACCACTTATCACTCAAACCACCACATTAACAACACCATTCACCACTCAAATCACCAACATGACATCATTGCTCACCATGAACGACATTCTGAATCCACCACCTCCCCCATCACCACCAACTTGCTCCACATCAAACCAATACAATGCGACATTGCAAACTTCTTTTCAAAGGGGATTCCAACAAGTGCAGAAACAAAAGGCCATAAAACTAGGTACTCAACAAGCTACTCAAGTTGCACAAGCTGCCGAAGCTACACAAGCTGCATTACAAGTGCAACAAGCCATGAAAGCCCAAGCTTTATTGAAACAACAACAAGAAGCCACCCAAGCTGCTCAAGCATTGCAAGCATTACAAGCACAAAAGGTTGCTCAAGGACAAATTCTATTATAACAACAAGTGACATAAGCACAAGCCCAAGAACAAGTGGCACAAGCACAAGCTCAAGCTCAGGAAAACACCCAATATCAAGCACAACAAGCACAAGCACAGGCACAAATTCTTGCACAAAAACAAGCTGCACAAATGCAAGCATATCAGCAAGCAATTAAGCAATATCAAGAGCAGCAAGAAGCAGCTGAGTTGGTAGCCCAACAACAAGCATTGTTGGAACAACAACAAGCACAAATCTTAGCACAACAACAACAAGATCAACAACAAGTGTTGTTCATACAAAAGTAGGTCGAAGCCTACCTAGCTCGACAGAACATACACATACCATTGAACAACACACCGACCAACCCACCCATCCAACCCAAAATCAAAACAATGCAAAGTACCTTCATCCCCCCTGATCTGCAAAATGATGTGACGACACAAATTAGGTTGCTCTCGAAACAAGTGCTTGATCTTCAATCAAGGCGAACAACAAAGACACCAAGCAACTTATGTCTGTATCCATTTGATAGGAGCCTAGTAATGAAACCAATCCCCAAGGGATTTGAGATCCCCAAATTTGACAAATATCGAGGCATGGGAAACCCAAAAGATCACATCAAGGAATTCCAAGTTCATTGCATGTAAGTTGCATGGAAGTCGCATACGACGGTACTTATCTTATGTGGCTATTTCTTAGGAGTTTGACTGGCCACGCTATGGAATGGTTCTCTCATCTACCTTCATGCATTAGAACATTTCAAGAAATTATACACATTCACTAAGAACTATGCATGCAACATTGCAATGGATGTTAGTCTAGAAGAACTCTCAACTTTGAAACAAGGAAAGGGTGAATCTTTCACTTCATTCCTACAACGATGGTGATCCAAGGCCAATCAGAGCAAATGGACCATGCCAGAAGAGCAACAAGTTTTCACCATCATTGCCAACCTTGACGGCATCTTGGCATTTTATCTTAAGGTTCAGGGCATCACCACATATAATCAGTTGATCCCCAAGGCACTTAGTACTAAAAGAGCCTTTATGACTCAACCCACGAGATCAATGTCATACCCCGAACAACAAAAAAATGGCCCACCATCCAATTACAACGATAAACGTCACACGTGGGCAAGGAACAAAAACATTACTAATGATGGTGTCATCGATGCCAAGGTGGTCATTAGTGCCCCTTGCCAACATACACCTATACCACAAGTCCAAATCCAACACCAAAAAAATCATAACACGTCACACCAACCAAACAACAATCCAACAATCAATAATCTCAATGATCAAAGAGGACCACCCCAACACAAGAGTTATCCCAAGCGAAAGTACACCACTTTGGGGGAACCACTCGAAGACATAATGAAAAAGCTAATAGACAAAAAACTCATCAAGGCTCCTACCTTTGAGAATTACCAAGAACCAGATGTGAAACCTCCTTGGTATTATGAGAATCAACTCTATGAATTCCATAAAATCAAAGGCCATAGCACAAACAGTTGCATGTGATTAAAGAACATAGTTTAAGATCTCATCAATAAAAGAATTATAAACATGGAACAACCTACAGGAAATCAAGATCTTAAGATATACATGAATCTGATGCCTAATCATTGCAACAAAGGGAATAACAATGATAAAGGGAAAGGCACCCACTCAAATGTAAATCATGTGTATGAAATTGTCATTGCCTCCCTAGATGAATACTACACACTCATCACCATCAAATGTTCCCACATCGATTGTGGAGTCACCACAATAGGCGGAAAAGTTACCATCGTAGGATCATCCCAACAAAACAAAGCCCTACATCCAGAACTATCCCTAATGGCTAAAATTTCCTAGATCAACTCAAGAGAACACCAGTGCAAATCTCCATCACGGAGTTGTTAAAAATATCATCTTCCCATAGAAAAATCCTTGAGGAAGTGTTGGCTTCATCCACTATCCCCGCAGATCTTGATGCGGAGCAATTCCAAGTTATGATCAGAAATACCATTACGCCAAATCTTCTCATATTCTCTGACTAGGATTTCCCCGCTCAACCATCTCACAACCATGTGCTTCACTTAGAAGTCATAGTACACAAGAGAAAAGTCAAAAGGGTCTTGGTGGATGGAGGAGCGGGTTTGAATATTTGTTCTCTCAACCTCATCAAACAATTGAAAATCTTAGAGGATTCTATTGACAAAGGAAAGGGTATCACAATAAGAGCATATGATGATCAAGAGAGAGTGTCCCAAGGCACCATTATACTCCCTATTCAAGTAGGGCCAGCTCTCATGGAAACCACTTGTCAAGTCTTGGACCTCGACTTGCTCTATAACATCCTTTTGGGACGACCATGGATTCATACAATGAAGGAAATAGCACCAAATTTTCATCAATGTGTGAAATTCACACATGAGGGACAAGTAGTTACCATCCACGGAGATCCTAAACCCTTCTATTGCAAAATACTTGAAGAAAAGTATTACAAAATCCCCCAAGTATGAAAAAATGATGAGGGACCATCCACACCATACATCAATCCCACCACTCTCATATCCACTTTTGCGATAGAGACAACCACCATTCCTGCCATTCCTGCCATCTCTGACATCAAGCTCATTATCCCAGATAATGGTTGTGGAAACTACAAGCTCCCTAATAATGCCTTTATGGTAGGAGAGTTACCACAATCTCCTAGATCATGGGGATGGCCACAAATAAATTAAGCTTCCACATCCTGAATGTCTCCAAAAAACTATCCCACCTTCACAAGATGGGAAGATCTTGGACAAGAATTTATTGAAGCAGATCCATCTCACATGCTATATCAAGATGAAAGACCAATGGCTAATTTACCCATGGATCACAAAAGCAAAGGCCTACAAATGATGCTTGCAATGGGCTACAACAGAAATCAAAGACTAGGACAAAATGACAATGGGATTATAATACCCATGATGCTAGAGACACGACCAATAAAAAATCTTGGCCTTGGATGTACCCCTCTGAGTATAACCATACAAGGCCAAAGTCTTCTAGTTAGAATGGTTAACAATCCTCCTCAGCCAACCCCATCATAACTACACTTACCAGTGTCTACAGGTAGAGTCACAGATAAGTTTACATTTGATATAACCGACGTCTATAGTAGTAGTGATGATGAGGATCACCTGACTAACTTACCTAGGCTATTTGAGGATACCACTCTTTGCATGATCAACACCCTATCTTTTGAAATAGACCACCAAAGTCATGAAATTTTCCTAGTATATCCTCAACTCATCGACTATGAACAATGAGGACCACCAATTCTTGATACATTAAAAAATGATGAGGCACTCTCGAAATTCATGGGACTGTGAGATAACATTCTAGATGGGGATCATAAATTAGGGTTTATAATGGAGTTGGACACACATGCTTATTATGGGGCAATGATTGAATCCTTCAGTCGCAAAAGTGAGAAATTAAGAATAATATCCAAGTCCTTTAGTGAAAACCACATTGTGGCACTCTCTGACAAGAAAAAAGTAAAAACAAAGGATGCATCCAATGGTGAAAAACTCTCGAGGCACCTGAGGATGGGGGATTCAATCTTGCTTTAAGAGTTATTCATCAAGAAAAGTCAGCATTCTTGGTAGAAAAATGCAATCCAATCAACCTAGGAACAGAGGAGACCCCCCATATCACATTCTATGTGGAATCACTACTATCAAAAGAGCAAGAGCTCCTAGCAGCATTCCTAAGGGAAAGACAGATAAACTTCGCATGGAGTTACGCTGACATGCCAGGGCTTGATCTAGAGACTGTGGTTCACCACTTAGCATTGTATCCAGAAGCAAAGCCTATAAAAAAAAGCTTTGAAAAATGCACCCTCAAATCACCCTACAAGTCAAAATGGAGCTAAAAAAGCTATTAGATGTAGGATTCATCCGACCAATAGATTATCCAGAATGGGTGTCAAATTTGGTACCTATTTCAGAACCTAATGGGAACATTAGAATCTGCAAAAACTTTAGAGACTTGAATAAGGAATGTCCAAAAGATGACTTCCCACTTCCCAACATTGATATGATAGTAGACATCACAGTAGAACATGAAATCTTGTCACTAATGGACAGATTCTCAAGGTACAATTAGATCATGATAGCTAAAAAGGACCAACATAAAACAACTTTCACTTGTCCATGGGGGACCTACTACTGGAACATGATGCCATTTTGCTTAAAGAACGTAGGGGCAACATATCAAAGGGCCATGACATGATCCATAAGATGGTTGAAGACTATGTGGACAACATTCTAGCCAAGTCTAGAAAGAGAAAATATCACATAGCAACCCTAAGTGCCATCTTTGATAGATTGGAGGAATACAAGGTCAGACTAAACCCAAAGAAGTGCGACTTTGGCATACAATTGGGAA
The DNA here is from genome assembly GCA_007258455.2 of Sequoia sempervirens. Taxonomy (NCBI): domain Eukaryota; kingdom Viridiplantae; phylum Streptophyta; class Pinopsida; order Cupressales; family Cupressaceae; genus Sequoia; species Sequoia sempervirens. The sequence continues at coordinate 977,936,557 of VDFB02281492.1, forward strand.
AATTGCTAGGATATATAGTGTTAATGAGAGGCATCGAGGTGGATCCAGTCCATCCGATGATTCATAGCACAATTGGTGGACAAACAGAACCCATACTCTCACCTACTCCACAAGGGAGTAGTGTAAAAATGGGATACCAAGTGTGAAGAGGCATTCAATCAAATCAAGGAATACCTACTAACACCACTAGTCTTAATGACAACAATCCCAAGAAAAGCATTAATTATTTACATGTCAGCAACAACAGTAGCCCTTGGAGCTCTTTTAGTTTACCATGACAAAAATGGAATAGAAAGGGCTATATATTACATCAGCAGGACAATGGTTGGGCATGAGCTAAACTATTCATTCATCAAGAAAGCATGCCTCGCAGTAGTGTTTGCATCACAAAAATTTAGGCATTACATGTTGGCACATAAAATAAAACTCATGACCCCAATTGATCCTCTCAAGTATATACTATCAAAGGCAATGCTCATAGGAAGAATGGAAAAATGGGTCATGATACTGTCAGAATATGACATCGAATATGTGGAGCAGAAAGCAATCAAGGGCCAAGTCATCATAGATCAATTAGCAGAAGCACCAATCTATTTAGAGAACCCTCTCATCTTAGAGTTTCTAGATGAATCAATTTTTAATCTCAATGCAGCTAACAATTGGAAACTGTACTTTAATGGCTCATACACTCAGCATGGATCAAAAGCTGATGTTTTCTTTATCACACCAGAAGGGGATTACATACCAAGGTCCTACAAACTGGCATTTCCTTGCACTAATAATATCATGAAATATGAGGCTTTGACTATAGGTCTCAGAATATCAGTGCAATGGAACATCGTAGGCCTCAAAATATATGGAGACTCCCAATTGATCATAAATCAAGTGAACGATGAATACCAGACCAAGGACGACAAGCTCACTCCATACAAGAAATTCATGGAGACTCTCAAAAAGTCCTTCATTGAAATTACATTTGAGCAGATACCTAGAACCAATAACATAGCAACAGACGCCATGGTAACAATTGGGTCCCTACTGGACATCCCCAACAATGTTCCAAAATATGAATTTCTGATAGAGCAACTTCTCGTGCCCACATTCAAGGTACCAGAATTGAAATTCGTGTGCTAAATTGTTGGTCCCAGTGATCCTTGGTACCATTACATTTATACATACCTTCGAATAGGAGTCATACCCGCCAACTTACCATCAAACCTAAAACAAACCTTTGTCAAAAAAGAATCTAGATTCATCATGCTAGGAGATACCCTATATCGTAGGAGCATAGAAGGAACCCTACTATGCTACTTAAATGATGAGGAGGCATTGACGGCTCTAACATGAGTACATAACGGTATTTGTGGTTCACACTCGAGTGGAATGACCATAGCTAAGAAATTGTTGAGGATGGGGTATTGTTGGTGCACAATCGAAAGAGAAGCACATGATTATGTCTAAAATTTTCTACAATGTCAACAGCATGGGGACCTCGTCCATGCTCCAACTCAAGAGCTTCATCCTATCATCACACCATGGCCCTTTTCATAGTGGGGACTCGATCTCATTGGAAAAATCACTCCCACTTCATCTAATGGCCACAAATTCATCATAACCACAATGAAGTACTTTACTAAGTAGGTGGAAGCCATACCCATGACGTACATAACTAGGAAGCAGATTTCAAAGTTCATCCTGAACTATCTCATTTGCCGCTATGGTGTTCCACAAGCCATTATCTCATATAATGGGACACCATTCAAGAATCAGGATGTCCACAACTTGTGCGATAAATTCAAAATCCAACATCACTTCTCCACCTGATACTATCCCCAAGGCAATGGCCAAGTAGAAGCTACAAACAAAACCATTCTAAAAATCCTCAAAAAAATAGTCAATGACACATGTCGTGACTAGAATTTATAGCCTAATCCTGCCCTCTAGGCCTATCAAACTAGTATCCACACACCCACCGGCACCACCCCTTTCTCCCTAGTCTATGGATCAGAAGCAGTAAGGCCCATTGAGATCAAGCTCCCATCACTTACGATATCACTGCAAAACCTCATCATTGATGAAGACTACCGAGTGTCAAGATTGAATGAGCTAGAGCTACTAGATGAGTGACAGATAGATGCTTTGAATCATTTACAAGTCTATCAGAATAGACTCAAAAGTAGTTACAATAAGAAAATCAGAAGTAGGTCCTTCCAAGTGGGAGAACTGGTATTAAAAGATAATCAAAAGAATGTCCCAAACCCAAGCAGCAAAGGCAAGTTTGAACCCAATTGGTTGGGACCATTTGTCATCACAGCAAGTTATAAGTCAAGGGAATATCAGTTATCAACACCCGAAGGGGAACCTCTATAAGAGCCCATGAATAGCTCTCATCTCAAAAAGTTTTATGCCTAAATCTTTCAAGGTATAAAACCAAAAAAATCCAAAAAAAATTAGAAAATGTCCTGAAAAAATGGTTACTTCAGCAAAAACTTGGCAAACAGGCATCTTGGTGAAAACAAAAAAAGCAAAAAAGCAAAAAATCCAAAAAAATCAAATAAAGGATCAAAAAATAGTAAAGAGAAAAAAATCGTCCTCTAGTGAAAACCACTTTGGTGGCACTTTGCATAATTACCTTGCTGAAAACCTGGCAAATAGGTGCCTTGCGTAAATAGGCACTTTTCATCCACTAGGATCTTTACAGCTTGTTTTGTATCATCCATCCATCATCCATCACTTTCAAATCTCCATCCATCTATCATCCATCACATTCAAATCTCCATCCATCACTCATCCACTCACATCTGTACCATAGCTTGGTCTTGTTTTCGTATCATGATCCCTCCTAGTACTACTCAGCCCATCCTCAAGGTCAGTTTGTCCTGCCTTTATTGGAGTAGTCTATTGCATCACACTGGGGGCATGTTCTCATTGTATTCGATTTGTGTATATTATTAAAGTCCTAAACATCAAAAAATCCAAAAACATCAGAAAATCAGAAAATCCAAAAACATCAAAAAATCCAAAAATCCAAACACATCAAAACATCAGAAAATCCAAAAACATCAAAACATATCAAAATCTGAAAAACATGTAAAAAATTCAGTCAAAAAAGATGAAAAATAAAGTCGTCTTGTTGAACTACGTCATCTCTAAGCTTGAACATAGGCAAGGCTGATCTTTGATCATCCCCCAAGACACTTAGGTCAGTCCTTTAGGAGTGTGTCATAATAAACTGACATTTCATCATGTATATCTTCATCTGTAAATCAGTCAAGTCATCAGTCGAACTACGTGGTCTCTGTGTGTATAACATAGTCAAGGCTAATCTATTGATCAGCCCCCGAGACCCCTATGATAGGTCTTTAGGTTAGTCTCTTGGTCAAAATCTCAAAAAATCCTAAAATATTGAAAAATTAAAAATCAAAACATTTGAAAATCTCAAAAAATACCAAAAACAACCTCAAAACATATCAAAACATCAAAAACATCCAAATATTTGAAAAAATCCATCCATCTCATCTTGCTTGCACCCACAATAAACACCACTCATAATAAACTGATCATCATCCTCAACCTTTGGTGAAACAGTTAGAAACAAGGCTAGCAGCTTAAAAGTAAAACTAAAAACTATCAAGTCTCAGGTTTAAGTCAGTACGTAAGCAAGTTGGTCAATTCTTTGTGTCAATAGTCCATCATCCAAATAGTCTCATATCAATCACCTGATAACATCATGTCCTAGGATGAATCCTTCCTACAATGGGCATTAATTATTAGAAAGAACACTTTGGATAAATGAAATGATGTGCCGCCATCCACTAACATGTCCTAGGAGGTATCCTTCCTATTGTAATGCCCCGTCTCATAACCTAAAGAATGTTGCATTGACTATGTAAGTGTAATAATTTTGGTTTTTTTAAAGTGTAAACATAAACTTCACTAGTAAAAACATTCTCTAAGATACGCAACGAGACACTACATGTAAATCCCATAGATGACAAAAGTAATTAACATAGCATGTGTTTGATTCTCATAAACTTAAGAGCATACATTCATTAACAATTAAATTAAATAATTAAAGATATAAAGAACACATATGATTCTTTCTTACATTGCATATATAATTACATTTACATTACTCATTTCCAAATGAGGTAGGTCATCTAAAATTTTACAATTACATGTAACAAAAGTTCTCCTCGATTACAGTTGAGGAGTGATACAAGTATAAGGTTTCCACTAATACAAATAAGAAAGTACATTTTCACATATGAGCTCTCCATCCAAGAAGTACTTGTCACCACGAACAAGAACTGGGGACCCAATGGTGTAAGGTGCACGTTCTACCCAACCATGTCATACCCGTAGGTCCACCCCCCATGCTAGGAGATAGTAAAAAGGTTCCCTCAACATAACTTACAAACCCTAGACATAGATGAGCCCAAAGAGAAAACTATAAAAGTAAAAACTTAACTTAATGGTTACATTGCTTCTAGAACTGAATGATCAAATACACTAAGTTCACATGGGTACTATTATTATAGGTGTAGTTTCATCACAATGTTGCATAGGTTACCCAGGAGAATCTTCCTAGGTTTCGGTCCCCATCTTGGGTTACCCTGGTAACCTCTTACGAAACCTGACCCCACATGCAATCTGCTGCGGAATTGAATATCTTTCATATTGACTAGATATCGATTTTTCCATTGAGGCCTTCTTGACTCATCCCCAAGTCTGAACTAGCCCTTGAGTCTATGAGTGAGGCTTAATTAATCTAGTTAAAGGTTTTAGACTACCAAATGTGTTGATTTAGTTTTCACTGATTAACTAACTATACATGAGTTACCCAGGCACGACTTTGTGTGCCGACCCTCATAAAGAGCCACACCCCTAAATATAACAAGGGAACTAATTCTACTAACTAAGGTAGACATGGTGAACATAAACTAACATCAAAACAAATAACAATATAACAATAGACATCACAACCTGTTCATAGAACTAGGTGTCTAAAACCGAAAAGAATCATGTGCACTACCCTAGTTTATTCGTAATATGAAACCATGATAAATAACAACTCCCTTTCAGGAAATTACATTTGGAAGACTTATATTCACAATTAACCCCAATTTTCTTAATAAATATAAACACAACTTAAAAAAAAACAATTTAGGCAAAATAAGAACCTAACATTAGGATTTCCTAAATCCAATTAAATCTTTTACATATTGCATGAAATTTAAATATCTTAAATATAATTCCATTTTCAAACAACAAGGAAAAACTGAAACACTTAGTTTAACTTTAATTTCCTTGTTTTCTCATAACAATAAACATCAAATAAAATTAAAAATTATTTTATACTAAAGTTATCCAATTCATGCTTTAGCATGACTTCATTTAAAATATATATTTAAAAATTATATATGTATATATATAATTTTAAACATAATAATATTAAATATAATTTTCCAACAAATAATAAAATATATATATGCAAATACATATATATATACTTACAGATATATATATATATATATATATATATATATATATATATATATATATATATATATATATATATATATATATTAATATTGTTCATATTTATAATAGAATTCGTATAAAACCAAAATCCGTATAAAATAAAACCCATGTAAATAAAAATCAAAATTCGTAACCCTTAAAACATTAATTTTTTTGGGAGTTTTATTGGTTGTTTACATAGCTAGCGGCTATTATACACAACTAACCCCATATGGGGCTACGACTATGTTGGTAGCTGTGTGCTACCTGTGAGGGAATTCCCGACTACCTCCACAACTGTTGCCCTTTATGGTCGGTTGTGGGGGTAACCCTTGCAGCCCCAACATAACATATATTTTTTAAAAATTTTACCTATTAAAATTTTTCCATACGACGATTTCATTTACTTATTTTTATAAAATTTCCTTAACAAAAATACCTATGAATTTTATAAATTCTCCTACAGATTTTACAAATTTTTAAGAGAATAAAATTCTTTAGATCCGTTTCATTTATACATATTTTATATGTATATGTATATGTAACATTTGTATAGATGTATATATAAATATATATATAAATAATTTAATCAACAAAAATATTATAATCAGGGAAATAATTTCACAGAGGTTTTCTATAGGAAATTGATAAATCTACCAATTTAACAATTTTATCAAAAATTAATAATTTCCACAATAGAGGGTTTCATTTTCAAACCCAAATTCTAAAAATCTTTTCTATAGGTAATGTTTAATAAAGTTCATCACAAAGGTTTCTTTCTCCTCAAACTAATTAGTGAGTTTCATTTACAAATCTAAAGAGATTTCTTTTGTTTCTATTGAGAATTTTCTATTGTTTGACAATAACCTATTGTGGTGCCCTTTGATTTTACTATAAAATTTTACTTCGAAATTTAACACTGAGAGCTAACAAATTTCCTATAGAATATTTTAACAAAATTTACCGAGAAGAACATAAAATTCAATCAAAATTACTTCTACAGGAAATCATTTAATTTTAGAAACTTAACAAAACTTCTACAAAAAAAAAGAATCTTTATACAGGCAATCTTTTCAATACACAATAAACTATTTATAAATAGCAAAGAACCTGTATTCCTGTAGCTTGAAAAATTGATTGTTAAAGAAAAGCTTTTCTTGCTGCGTGCAACTTCCAAAGCCCTTTTCAAATCTTCACTTTCCAAAGAATGCAAATCATTGAACCAAAAATAAACCTAGATCTTCTTCCAAAATTTTAAAATCAAAACCCCAAAAATCACAATATTTTTCCAACAATCCTCTATTTCTTTTCTTTTTCCGTGAAGTGCCTTCTTGCCTTACCCAATTCTGGCCATATTCTCTCCTAGAAAATCCTCAACAATAATTTTGCATTTAATTCCACTAACACACATGGAAAATCAAGAAAATATCTTCTAAAAAACTCGCAGATAATTTCTTCTAACAATTATCAAGAATTTATTTTATTTTATAGAATTTAAAATTTCAAAAACTAATTTCATTTTTATTTTAATACATATTTAAAATTCCATTTCTCACAAAAGCATTTAAAGATTATTTAATCTATTCTATCAATAAAAGTAGATTTAATCAATTAATTAATTAATTTAATAAAATAACTTTAATCACAATGATTAAATTATTTTACCAATAAACTAATTTAGTTAATTAAATAAAATATGAATCTTTTATCCACAATATTTAAAATTAATTTAAATAAGCATTAAATTAAAAGGAACATTAATCTAACATTAAATTCACAAAATAAACCTTGTATAACAAATAATCAAGACAGACCAGATGAGACAACCAAATATACTAGACCTAAACTGACGACTTACTGTAACTAGGTTTGAGGCTAGACTAGGAAAAACCTTGTTACTATCTCCCAATCAACATTACCATTGAGTTTGGACACACTCAGACCTATGAAACCAGGTGGAGTCGGTGTCATGTACCTACAATCCTGCAATCAAACACATAACATACATATATATATATTCCATGACTCAAACACACCGTGAAGAGAAAATCACAGAAATCACAAGGCACTCGCAAGTGAGTGATGCAACTCCATTCTCTTCACCAATACAATATCACATTGAACTGACAAAATAAATATCAATTAATCCACCATAAGCATATATAGCAATAACATCTCAAGTAAACATCTATGCTAACATAAAGCATGTCAGAAATAATTACCATCAAACAGTGTATCATCACATCATAAAATAAATCCACCATCACTCTACAGTCAGCGATCAAATACATCAAAACAAGGTATCGTGGTCTATCAAAGTAAAAACATACTCTCACAAACATAAGAAAAATGGAGGGGTACTACATCCGCCCCCCGTAGGATCAGGCTTACTCTTGAAAGCCTATGAACAGATAGGGATAAAGCTCCCTCATGCACATTGCATCCTCCGAAGTAGAAGATGCGTCATGACTAGAATCCAATTAGATCCTCACCTGATCAACGTCTCGACCCCTGAGAATGAGTTTCCAGTGTTGAAGAATGCCCACTGGCTCCAAAGCCAACTGCCCATCCTCTACCTGTAACGCATTCCAATCAAGTACATGAGAAATATCAGGATGATAAGGTCTAAGAACTAACACATGGAAGACATCATGAATACGTGACAAATTGGGTGGTAAGGTGATTCAATACACCATAGGACCAATCATCTCTAGAATCTCAAATGGCCCAAAAAATCGAGGCGTAAGCCTAGAGCCTTTTCCATAATGAATTGGACTCTTTTGTGGTCGCACTCGAAGAAATACTCTATCACCAACTGAAAACTGGCCGTCCACTCTATTCGCATCAGCATACCTCTTTTGTTTATCCTGTGTTGCTATCAGATGTTCTCAAATGCGATCAACCTATTGCTCCATGTCTTGAAGCATCTTAGTTACAAGTAACACTCTATCCTCAAGTCGATCCCAACTCAATGGAGTCTGACAAGGACGTCCATATAATGCTTGAAAAGGGAGCATACCAATGGAACTTTGATATCCATTATTGTAAGCAAATTCCACTAAGTATAGATAATCTTCCCAATGTGATTGTTGGTCCATTATGTACATTCTAAGCATATCCTCAAGAATTTGACTAACTCTCTTTGCCTGACCATCTATTTCAGGATGATACACTGAATTGAACTTCAACTGTGTACCTAGAGCATGTTGTAATGAAGTCCATATGGCTGATGTGAACACGGGATCTCTATCTAATATAATCTTATGAGGAATTCCATGCAATCTAACAATATCTTCCATGAATATCCTAGCTATAGATGAAGCATTATAAGATGATCAAACTGGAGAAAAATGTGCTACCTTAGTCAATCTATCAACAATAACCATAACGGAAATATGTCAACGTGATGACATAGGTAATCCAATAATGAAATCAATTGATCTAATATCCCATTCCCATTCAAGAATGAGATGTGGCTGCAATAATCTGGCGGGATGCTGATGCTCAGCTTTGACTCTCTGGCACTCAAGACATATCGATACAAAATCAGCGATATCATGTTTCATATCGGGCCAAAAGTACAACTGTCAAAGATCTGCATGCATCTTCTTAACACCAGGATGAGCTGAGTAAGGAGCTCGATGTGCCTCAGTCATTATCAATGTGTGAAGACCTTCTGAATATGGTACATAAATACAATCTAAATGTTGCAATAAACCATCTGGTTCAAGAGAATACCCTATAAATTGACCCTCTAAAGGTCTACCTGATTCAATTTCCATCTTCACCTCCTACTATAATCTATCTGTAGGAAGTGCTGCTAAAATTTTGCCCCTCAAATCTACTTCAAGAGTAATAGGAGAAATTCCATGTCATTGGCGATTGAGAGCATTAGCCACTACGTTCTCTTTTCCCTAAACATATTTCACCTCAAAATCATATTCACACAAGAACTCCATCCACCTTCTATGTCTAGCATTCAAGTTAGGCTATGTAAAAATATAGTGCAGACTACGGTGATCACAATGAAGTTCAAAGTGGTGACCCAATAAGAATTCCTCCATCGAACCAATGAATGAAAAACTGTGCTAAGTTACAAATCATGAGTGAGATAATTTAGTTCATGATCCTTGAGTTTGTGAGACTCATAAGTGATCACATACCCTTCTTGCATCAGTACTGCTCCTAAACCCTCCAAGGATGCGTCAGTGCAAACAAAAAAATCCTTAGCAAGATCAGGAACAACTAATATAGGTGCATTAGTTAGTTTTTCCTTAAGTGTCTAAAAAGCCAACTGACACTGCTCTGTCCAAACAAATTTCTTCCCTTTCCTCTAAAGAGAAGTAATGAGGTGCCCAATCCTAGAAAACCCTTGAACAAATCATCTATAATATCCAGCAAGACCCATAAAACTACGAACCTCAGCTATGTTGGTAGGCACAGGCCAATCAACAATAGCTTGGATCTTTGAAGGATCCACAACAATACCCTTTCTAGAAATCACATGACCAAGGTATTTCACCTCAGTTTGAAAGAAGTCACTTCTTCATGTTTGGGTACAATTGATTCTCCCTCAAGCACTGCAATACCTATCTCAAATGCTCTTCATGCTCCATATTTCTTGAATAAATCAAAATATCATCAAGAAACATGAGAACAAAATGATCAAGGTATGTACGAAAGACACCATTCATCGAACTCATGAAAACTGATTGTGCATTCATTAACCCAAATGGTACTACTATGAATTCGTAGTGCCCATAACGAGTTCGGAACACTGTTTTATGAATGTTAGCTTCTATAATGTGTAACTGATGGTAACCTAATTTTAGATCAATCTCAGAGAACACATTAGATCCCTTGATCTGATCGAAAAGATCATTGATTCTGGGTAAACGATATCGATTCTTAATTGTTACTTTGTTCAATTGACGATAGTCAATACACAATCTAAGTGATATGTCCTTCTTCTTTACGAAGATGACAGGTGCTCCCCAAGGAGAAACACTTGGATGAATAAAATCCTTATCTAATAGTTCTTCCAACTAGATATGAAGCTCTTCTAGTTTCTGAGTAGTCATTTTGTATGGGGCTCGAGATATAGGCTAAGCTCGACGAACTAGGTCAACCCTAAAATCAATATCTCGTTTTAGTGGCATACTAGGTATATCACTAGGAAATACATCAACGAATTCCCTGAGGATATGGTGATCATCAAGAGATATCTCTTAACTCTCTCCTTCCTCCAAGTCATTAACTATTGTTGCAAACAGTTGACATCCCTAATGAAGACATCTCTTCAATTGCATAGCAGAAATCATTTGCAAAGAGATAGGACTTTGAACACCTATGATCTCAAATTTTGCACCTGAATCATTAATACAAATTAATGTCTTAAGTCGATAGTCAATCACAGCATACTGAGATTCTAACTATTCCATACCTAAAACAATATCATACAAACCCAGAGGTGTAACATGAAGATCCACTAAGGTAGATAACGAACCAATTCTTAGTTCACAATTGTGTACAAGGTTCTCTATCACTACTTTCACCCCAGAGATGAATTCTACCTACCACTTACACCTTGATTTACCGCCACAAGACCACATCTCTCAACAATGGTAGGTGAAATAAAGGAATCAGTAGATCCAAAATCAAAAAGAGTAGTAACACTAGCACCCTATAACTGACCTAAAGTCTCAACCACTGTATTCTAATGATCAGCTTGGTAGTTATTTACCATAGCATAAACTGTATGAGAATAGCCTGCATCCCCAACTATAGGCTCAGAAGCTGTTGGTCGCGACCCAAATCCTGAAGAACCTCTCATAGGACACTACCTAGCAATATGTCCCTCCAGACCACAAGAATAACAACCAGTACCTCTGCCAAATCCTCTACCACCTAAAGGTGCATTGGATTGTTGAAAGCTATCTCTACTCACTATAGACTGTGCACTCTGAGTTGGTTGATCTTGTCAATTGTGCTTATTGTGCCACTAGTTATGGTTCTTTCCTGACTGAGAACTATTACCCTGCTGAGGCTGTGAATTATTATTCTTCTAAGGAGTACACTGCTGCTGCTGCTATCCACCCTTAGTGGGTGTCTGTTAGTTCCTAGAGGAACCTCCTATCTATATCTAACCAGCACGTGGTCCAAAACCTACTATAGGTGCACTACCTATCTGGACACCTACATGTCCACCCAATGCTAGAGTCAGATTCTCTTCCACAATTTGTGCTTTCTCAACTACAACCTCCATAGTTTTCGGTTCAAAGACTCTAACTCCTCCACTAATGCGGGCTTCAAACCCCTAATAAAATTTTGTACCAACATCACCTCATCATCTCCAATTCCTGCATATTGTTTGAGCTCATAAAATTTGCACTCATACTGCTCATCAGATAAAGCCATCTGCCGCAAATCATGAAACTCATTAGCTCGTCGTTGCCTCCAATGCTCAGATAAGAAACATGCTCTAAACCTTTCTAAGAACATCTCCCAAGAAACTAACCCAATCTCTAAATGGAGCTTATGCTCCTCCAAACGCCACCAAGTAGAGGCATATCCTCCCAAATGCATGATGGCGCATCTAGCTCATGTATTGCTACCATATGGGTGCATAGAAAAACATCTTCCAAGTCTAATAACCAGGTCTCATCTTCTAAACCACCACCGGTGCCATCAAATGTAGGAGGACGTTCCCTCAACAAATATCTCATATGTCTGACAACTATGGCATCCTACTCTGCAGTATTAATAATCCTCTTAGGAGATCTATCACATTCCCTAACAACCTCCTGATCAACTTCCTACCTCGAACCAAGTCTAGAAAGTACCTCTTCTACTAGGGGATGCAATTGTGCTCCCTCAACCTCTGACTCAATTAGAATTTGTTCCCCACTTGTCTGTTCCAACTGAGGACCCAACTGTTCAGAATGCTCACTCTCGTGGGAGTTCTAAGGGGGATTAACCTAAGGGTTTGGCTGACGGCCTCCACCTAGACCTCTACCACAACCTCAAGTATGACATCTAGGCATGATCCTACACAAAAAACAAAAATAAGTCTCAGATACAAAACAAACAATGCTAACAAAAATCAATACTACCTAGTCTAACATCTAGGTCAACCTAATGGGCTCACAATTATCCAAAGCATCCAGTGTTAGAACCTTTGCTCTAATACAAATCTATAATGCCCCATCTCATAACCTAAAGAATGTTGCATTGACTATGAAAGTGTAATATTTATTTATTTTTAAGTGTAAACATAAACTTCACTAGTGCAAACATTCCCTAACATACATGACAAGACACTACAAGTAAATTCCATAGTTGACAAAAGTAATTAACATAGCAAGTGTTTGATTCTCATAAACTTAAGATCATACATTCATTAACAATTAAATTACATCATTAAAGATATAAAGAAAAAATATGATTCTTTCTTACATTGCAATTATAATTACATTTACATTACTCATTTCCAAATGAGGTAGGTAATCTAAAATTTTACAATTACATGTTAAAAAAGTTCTCCTTGATTACAATTGAGGAGTGATACAAGTATAAGGTTTCCACTAATACAAATAAGAAAGTACATTTTCACATATGAGCTCTCCATCCAAGAAGTACTTGTCACCACGAACAAGAACTGGGGACCCAACGGTGTAAGGTGCACGTTCCACCCAACCATGTGGTACCCATAGGTCCACCCCCTGTGCTAGGAGATAGTAAAAAGGTTTCGCAGCCACAACCTACAAACCCTAGACACAGATGAGCCCAAAGAGAAAACTATAAAAGTACAAACTTAATGGTTACATTGCTTCCATAACTAAATGATCAAATACACTAAGTTCACATGGATACTATTATTATAGGTGTAGTGTCCTCACAATGTTGCATAGGTTACCTAGGAGAATGTTCCTAGGTTTCGGCACCCATCTTGGGTTACCCTGGTAACATCTTACGAAACTCGCTCCACATGCAATCTATTGTGGAATCAACTATCTTTCATATTGACTAGATATCGATTTTTCCATTCCAGGCCTTCTCGACTTATCCCCAAGTCTGAACTAGCCCTTGAGTCTATGAGTGAGGCTTAATTAATCTAATTAAAGGTTTTAGACTACCTAATGTGTTGATTTAGTTTTCACTGATTAACTAACTCTACATGAGTTACCTAGGCACCACTTTGTGTGCCGACCCTCATAAAGAGCCACCCCCCTAAATATAACACAAGGGAACTAATTCTACTAACTAAGGTAGACATGTTACACATAAAATAACATCAAAATAAACAAGAATATAATAATAGACATCATGAACTGTTCATAGAACTAGGTGTCTAAAACCTAAAAGAATCATGTGCACTACCCTAGTTTATTTGTAATACGAAACAATGATAAATAACAACTCACTTTCAAGAAATTACATCTGGAAGTCTTATATTCACAATTAACCCCAATTTTTCCAATAAATATAAACACAACTTAAAAAAAACAATTCAGGAAAAATAAGAACGTAACATTAGTATTTCCTAAATCCAATTAAATCATTAACATATTGCATGAAATTTAAATATCTTAAATATAATTCCATTTTCAAACAACAAGGAAAAATTGAAACACTTAGTTTAACTCTTTTTTCCTCATTTTCTCATAACAATAAACATCAAATAAAATTAAAAATTATTCTATACTAAAGTTATCCAGTTCATGCTTTCGCATGATTTCATTTAAAATATATATTTAAAAATTATATATGTATATGTGGATGTGAAATTCTGCATTTTCTCAAACACGCACGTTAGTATTGCCATTGAAAACAAAACTAAATAACAACATCCCTATGAAATAATGAAACATGTTAATCATGCAATCAAAGAAATAAAGGAAACTAAACAAATCATATATAAAAACATGTTCCAATTTTATCTCATAGTGGATTGGTGCTATTGTGGAAAATAGCCCTTTCCCAACCCTTGATAAGCTTGATGTTGCAAATGATGGTGGACAAGATCAGTTCTCAGTTTAAGAGAATGACTTTGCATGAAGATTGTAGAGTTGTGGAGGATTAAAGCAATGGAGTTGACCCTTATTTATAGAATAGAATGATATAAGAATTCCAAACATGGAGGATGTGGGACTAAAAACAAGCCAATGAAAAGTGACCACTTGTCAACTTGTGATAGGATGAGGAATGACCACATTTTGGTCAATGTTCCAAAGAGAGGGAGATTTAAATTTTGAATTTGAGAGTAAATGTTGAGTTTGACCTTTGCAAAGGGACATGTAAGAGCCATGTAAGAGTTCATAAATGTTTTGTTGGATGTACATGTCCACTTGTTTTTGAATAAAAACTTGAGGGAATATTCCTCAAAGATGCCATGTTGATGGAAAATATTAATTTTAATAAATCAATAAATTGATTTATTGGTGTAAGTGGGAAAAGCTAGAGGATGTGATGGGTGGTTAGGTTAGATTAATCAGGATTAGCTTAGCTTAATGATGATTAGATGCTTTGACCCCTTTGACTTGAATATTTTGATTTATTTAAATCAAAAGGGGATGAAAGGTGATTTAAAACTTGATTAAATAAAGGATATATTTATTTAATCAAGGAGGGTGATGTTTTTGATAAAGGGTAAAACGGGTTTTACAGGGACCCAAAACCACAAAGTTTACAATAGAAAAGAAAGGACAGAAAATTCTAGCAGACAAAACTGGCTACACAAAAGGAAAAGACCAGAACAAGCAACAGTCACCCAGAAAAGACCAAAAAGGTCAAACAAAAAAGGCCAGCAGAAGAGCCAACAAAAGACCAACCGCAATCAACCTGGAGTCTTCATAATAGAATCTATCTCTACCTCCAAGTTTTGCATATCATGAATGCCCTTGTTAAAGATTTGAATCATTTGTGGAGTGGGTGGAGCCTTCCTCTTCAAATTGGCCCTGGTTCTCTTGGAAATGGTAGCATCCTCCTGATTTCTTTTGTTAGTTTCCTCTAGATCAACCACCAGAGACCCCTGTTGAGCTTTTCCAATTTCTCAGTCATGGCATTGATGATGATGGCCTTGTTTCTAGCCATACGATTGTTTTGCTCGGCAATAATTTTGACAGTATTTTTCATTTTCTCCAATTCAAATCCAACATTTCTGTCCTTACCAGCTTGGTACTAGGTATCAATGTTGACATTGTGATCTCTTCGTTCCAAGTCTTTCTTATCAAGTGCCACAACCTTAACTCCCAAATCTTCCAATTTGCTTTGAAGGGCCCAATTTTTTATCTTTAACTCATTGATTTCATGAAAAGCCTATTTCGAAAGTTTGAAATGGTTATCAGCATTATTTCTAGCTAGATCCAAAAAATCCACAGAGGGATCTCTATCAGTGTTGAAACAAGTATTAGCAGGGTTAGGAGTAACATGGGAACCAGTTTTAGCATTTCTATCCAATGACAAGACAACAAAAGGCTCAGAATCGTTAGCACCAGACTCCTCAAATTCAGGAGAATCTTTAGAGTACGAGACTAGGTTTTTAGTCAGAGGATTCTTATCAAAACTTACGGTTTTAAGGGAAGGGATTCCCAGTTTAGGCTCAGTACGAGCTTTCATAGTAAGGGGGTTAGGGATAATCTTACCAGTTTGGACAATGGGCAGGCACAGGGTTGTTCTAGCCAGACATAAATTGGGAAAAAACCCCAAGCAACTGGGTTCAGTATCATAATCCTTAGAATCCGGGGAGGCTTCCAAATTTGTAGGGATGATAATTTTTTCATAATGTTCAACAATTAATCTAACCAGGGCAGTATACAAAATAGGGAATCTTCTAGGGTTTTTCTTGTGGTCATCCAAGCTTTTTCTCAAAGAATAGAGAAGATAGTAGGGGAAAGAAACCCTGACCTTATAGCTGAAGTGGTTGAGGAGGGATAAGTGATAACCGTTATGTACTCCATGATAACCTGAAGAAACTTTCTCCAAAGATCTTTTATAGTGTTGGCTTCAAAGTAGCTATTAGCATTTTTAACCAAATCTAGTGTCTCCTCTTTTTTTGGAAATTTGATGACAACTTCATCTAAGAAAACCCTATCCTTGAATTTTTTTTCCCATCAGTAGACATTCTCGTCACTTTAGCTATAAGATCTTCGTTGAGCTCAAATTTCCCACCAAAAAGGGTAAGAACCCCATTATCCCAATTTTTCTCAAAAAGATTTGTAGCCTCCTGATTAGAACCATGGAGTTTCTCCAGAAAAAGAACTAAACCCCCTCTTTTAACTTTTTCCCAAGCCTTAACATTTCTTGTGTGCATCTCAAAGTTGTCCAACTCAATTCTTTTCCTATCTCTACCCATCTTGGCACGCACAGTGGAGCAGATAGTGATGAGAACTTTACTAGAACTGGTCCTGCCAAATCTAAGAACCCACAAAGTCTGCCAGACCACCTTGTAGACTAAGCAACTAAGCTCGGTCCCATACAGTCTAATGATTGTGATGTGATAATTCCATCATGTCCTCATTAATTAAATGACATGCCTCTTGTCCGTGTGATTCATCATAACTCAATAAAGCCTGAACATTAACACTTAGATCAATAAAATTTAGCCAAGTACTCTATTCATTAGTCCTAACCCCTTCATTAGCAAAAAAATCTACTATGACATTGGCTTCTCTATAGGTATGTGAAATCTTTATGTTGGAAAACTTAGCTAAAGTTGAGATGGCATCATCAATCCATGATTTTATAGTCCACGAGGGGGGGGTGACTTGCCAAGAAGACAATCAATAATTTTTTTGGAATCTCCTTCAAGCGAAAGGTTTTTAAAATTAAGACTTTGGGCCAAATTTATTATATAAAAAGCTCCAGTAGCCTCAACCAGGTGATTGGTTTGGGAACCTAGGGGAGTAGTCATCGCTCCTAGAATGTTGCCAAAGGAGTCCCTTATGACTCCACCACAACCCACCGCCCCTGGATTACCTTTAGCCGCACCATCGAAGTTAGCTTTGACCCATCCATTAGGCGGAAAAGACTAGTGAACACCCTCTCTATCCTTTTTAACTTTTTTAGGGGCACAAGGAAAATCAAGACTTATATTCCATTCCTTGGCAATAATAAGATCATACGATGAATGGACAACTTTCTCGAAATTGCTGACCTTTTGGGAGATAGCAATGACATTTTTTTTAGGAACCTGATAATTTTATCAAAAATGATGTCCATCAGAGCTTCTTTATCTCTATAAATTTTGTTGTTGCGTTCTTTCCAAAGACCCCAAGTGACATGAGGGAAAGAGAAATCCCATAAAAACTAGAGAATAGGATTGTGATTCGGGGCTTTCCATTGAAGGAAGAAGTCTTCAATAGATGAGGGAAAAACCTATGAAAGTTGCCAATAACTAATTATTTTTTCCCAGACTGATGTAGAAAAAGGACAATGAAGGAACAAATGATGCATTGACTCTGCCTCCATCTTACAAAGAAAACATCTATTAGGTATTTGAAAGCCACATTTGGAAAGGTTATCAACTGTAAGCACCTTATTTTGGAGAAGGATCCAGAAAAAAATGTTGATTTTAGGGATCAAATGTATAAGCCAATCCTTTGACCAAAAGGGAGGAGAACCCTCAGAAGAATTAACCCTAGCAAAGGTAGATGAAATAGAATAGTTACCCAAGGGTTCATTAGTCCAGACAAGATGATCATCCAACTGATCAGAGCAAAGTCTAACAGCCAACAAGGAAGACTAAATATGAGCAAGAGCCTGACTGATATTGCACAGATCAACCCATTTTCCATTCAATCTATAGTCTTTCACAAAAGAACCAAAACGAGCTTTGCAATTCTTTGCCCATCCACTAAAGGAATTAATTTTTATTAGGGGCTCCTTAAACAATCATCTATCCTCCCAAAATCTAGTTTGGTTTCCACTTCTAACTTGCCACCTTGTTCCAGAGTCAATAATTTTTTTCCCAGTGATCAGATTATTCTAGCAGGTTGAACCTCTGGGAAGAAAATGGGATTCCTTCAGTATTATAAGAGACCTATTTCTCTCTAGATATTTACTATCTAGGATATCAGTCCATTCGCCTAGAGATGAAAAAATTCTCAAGATTTGTTTTGCTAAAAGAATCTTGTTAACCGTTCTGATTCTTCTAAGACCTAATACTCTGGCCTTTTTTTGGTTTGCACACAAGTTCCCAACCTATTAAAGGTAGTCTTTTCTTTTCTTCAACCCTTGACCAAAGAAATAATTTTTGAATCTTTTCTATAGCATCCGAAAACTTAGCAGGAATCTTAAAGAGGCTCAGAGCATAGATCGGAAAGTTTTGAAGATATGCTTTGAGGAGTTGAAGTTTACTCGCTTGAATTAGTAGAGCTCCTTTCCAACCAACAAGCTTCTTGCTAAACCTCTCGACCAAAGAAATCCAAAAGGATTCAGGGGGTTTAAGGCTTAAGGGTAAGCCAAGATAGGTGGCATGCAAAGATTCCACCCAACAACCAAGGATTCTGGCTATTTTAGTTTGCCTATGAGTGGGGGTGTTGAAGAAGAAAAGATAACTTTTTTTATTATTAGTCAGCTGTCCAGACGCTCTCCCATATTTATCGAGCAAAGATTTCAAAGTTTTTCCTTCTGAGACAGAGGATTTACCCAAAAGCATTGTATCATCAAAAAAATGTTGATGAGAACATAACATGTTACTTAAGTAAGGATTGAGACCAAGAAGGGATCTATTGTCCATCAACCTTTTCAAATTTCTTCCAAGACTTTCAGCCATGATAGTAAATAAAATAGGAGAAATAGGATCACCTTGTCTTAGACCTCTGGAGCTTTGGAAGAAAGTCGTAGGAGATTCATTCACCAAAACAAAAATAGAAGCAGTAGCCACCAGCTGTTCCACCATTTGAAGAACCCTGTTGCAAAATCCAAAGGCCTTTAAAATTTTAACTAAGAAAATCCAGTCAACTCTGACATAGGCTTTTGAGATATCAAACTTTAACAAAAAGCCTTCATTCTTAGATTCAACCAAGGAATGGATATTCTCATGCACAGAAACAATAGAGTCAAGGATTTGTCTTCCAGGGACAAATCCATTCTTTTGAGGTGAAATCAAAGTAGGCAAGAGAATTAAGAATCTTGAACTCAGAACCTTTGAAATGATTTTATAGATCGAGTTGCAAAGGCTTATGGGTCTGAAGGTCTCAAAGATCATCATTCTAGGCTTCTTAGGGATTAGAACTAGGAAAGTGGCATTCAGTTCTTTTAAGAGACTTCTGGATTCAAAAAGTTCTTTAACAGCATTCACTACATCGTCTCCAACAATCTCCTAGAACCATTGGAAGAAAAACAAAGGGAACCCATCTGGACCCGAAGCTTTACTCCCATCAAAAGAGAAAATAACCTTCTTGAATTCTTCATTGGTAGGAATAGTAGACAGTATAGAGTTATTTTCCTAATTCATGACTTTAGGTATAGCCTCAATTAAATGATCCTCATCATTTTGGTTATTTTCATCATTTTCAGAAAGAAGATTTTTTAAGAATAAAACAACATGCTTTCTAATGTCCTCATCCTCCTCATACCTCGTACCATTCACATCAATATGAGATATTCTATTGACAGCTCTATGTTTTGAGGTCGATAGATGAAAGTACCTAGTATTTTTGTCACCTGTAGGTAACCATAAAGCTCTAGATCTTTGCCTCTAGAACTCCTCTTCCTTTCCAATAATGTCATGTAACTTATTGAGTAGCTCATTTTCTCTTTCCTTAGTATCATTCACATATCCCTCCTTCTAGATTTTACATTGAATCTCCCCCAGATCCATCTGAAGATCATATTTCATCCTGAAGATGTTCCCAAAGGACTCTTTTTTCAATTTTTTCAAGTTACATTTAACTTCCCTTAATTTTTTAGCTATTCTAAACATAGCTGTGTCAAAGATACTTATGTTCCACCATTTCCTAATTTCCTCTTTGAAAGTAGGAGGAGAAATCCACATTTTTTCAACTCTAAAAGGGATATTTTTCTTCTTTTTTATAGGATTAGCAACAAAACTAATAAGGAAGTGATCAAATCCAATCCTAGAGAGAACTTGAAGAGAACAGTAATAAACAAAAAACCAATGATTAGAAACTAAAGATCTATCAAGTCTGACCTGTATAAGACCCATCCCCTTTCTATGATTCGACCAGGTAAAGGAAGCTCCAAGTAAATCCATATCAATCAGCCCCTGGTTGTCAATGAAACTCTGAAGATCCTTTTTTGCTCTACTCATTGATCTAGGAACCTCAAAAAATTTCTTCATTCATTAAGGGTGTATTAAAGTCACCCATAACAACCCAAGACTCTCTATCAAAAATCCTCCTGAAGGTAGCTAGCTCCATCCAGAAGGATTTTCTAAGACCTTTTCCATTAGGGGCATAGATGTTCAATTGGATCCAACTAAAATTATCCTTGATATGTGTTAATCTAGAAGCAATATGGTTCGTACCTTCCAAAATTGGATCCCCTTTGATTATGTGACAATTCCAGAAAGTAGCAATACCTCCTGAAGCACCATTCGAGTTGTTTCCATGAGTACTACAATGCTGAAATAGTTTCAACTTTTCAACTTTTTCCTTAGAAATTTTTGTCTCCTGAATAAGAAGTATATCCGGCTTGTGATCTCTAACAAAATTGCGTAGAACATCCTACTTGTGGGGACTATTAAGCTCCCTAATTCCAAGACACAATCTTCATTAATTACCAGGGGAGTTGAGGCACTTCGGGATGGTTTTTTGAGATCCATCCACAATATCTTGAAAACTGTTATGCTCTCTTGTCCATTTAAAAGATTTTTTCCCTCGAGAGTTCTTTGTTGCTCCACAGTCTGCCTTTGCTTTTGATATGGTAGAAATACCACTTGGAGTCTTCCATTGTTTGTTTTTATTTTTCTTTTTCTTTGATAAGATCTCTTCTTTATTTGTCTCTTCTTGACTATTCATCTCTTTACTATATTCCCATTCCTTATCAGTAAGGAGCCTTTGTTCCTAGGGTAATGTCTCCATGATACCATTCGAATGAAAAGTTGAAAATTTGCTAGAGAGTTCAGAAGAATGGTCTGGATTATTGAGGGAATCCTTAACAAATTCCAAGGATTTAGGTTACTTAAAGTGATCTACACCCAAAGGAAAAGGACCTTCAGGGGAAGGGTGTGGGAGAGGGATGTTCAGCTCCAAAGATAGCCCCTGAATGGGAATATTCTCCAAACCTGGGATCCCATCATTTTTCTCAACTGGGATCAGCTCTTGGGAAAAGGGGTGAGCTTCATGATTTGGTTTTTCTTCCCTTGCC
The DNA here is from genome assembly GCA_007258455.2 of Sequoia sempervirens. Lineage (NCBI taxonomy): Eukaryota > Viridiplantae > Streptophyta > Pinopsida > Cupressales > Cupressaceae > Sequoia > Sequoia sempervirens. The sequence goes on from VDFB02281492.1 coordinate 977,958,412, forward strand.
ATCTGATCTTCACTGGATTCATTTTCCTTAATAGGTAAGGTATTCACAAGATCCATTTGCTGGGATTCAAGCGGATGCTCACCATTATTTTCCATAACCACTTCAGCCTCATTAGAAGTTCTTTGACCATTAGACTCTTTGTTTTCAAGGCAGTTACCTCCTGCTTTCTTTTTCCACACAGATTTCAAAGACCTTGCTAGTTTCATTATCTCTTTGGTGGCATTTAAAGGGCATTTCTTAGCCCAGTGCCTAGATTTTCTACATTTGAAACAAGCAAACGGTATGGTTTCAAACTCTATGTCCTACAACTAGGATCCTAGTTTTGACTAAATCTCGATCGATGAGGGAAGGTCAATATTCTGAGAGACCCCAACACATATTCTTGCAAAAACTAGCCTCTTTCTAGTAGCTATCATAGAATCAATAGAAAGGAGCTCTCCAAAGGAACTCACAATACCATAAAAGACATCCTCATTCCAGTATTCCAAGGGAAGGACCAGAAATCTAACCCATATTGGGACATTCTCAAACATAGAGTCTAAAAGTTTCAGATTAGAGGACCACTTCTTTAGAGCCAGGGAAGATTTCCCTATAAGCCAAGGACTCCCACTTCTAACCGCCAAGATATCCTCTCTGCAAGTGAACTCAAACACAAAGAAACCCTTTGGAAGAGCAACAATTGATACTTTTCCATTAGTTCTCCATTTGTTTTTAACAAACTCCCTAACCACTTCAATATTTGGTCTAGGGCCCATAAATTTCCCAACCAAGGTTCTTTCCATTAAAGCAATATTATGATCAATTAATAGATCTGGCACATAAATTGCAAACTTACCTTTATCCGAGAAAGAGATATTTTGCACTGGAGGGAAAGATGACTTTCCATTTGGTTTTACCCCAAACAGAGAAGTCCAAGGTTTGTGATTACCTCCAATGCCACCAATGGTCCCCACTGCATCTTTGGATTATTCATTTTTTTAACCGGTAGGGGAACCCACAGGAATAACCGGTGGAATATCCTTTCCACCCGGTTCCACCACGATTTTGTTTCTGGAGTCCACATCATCCTGATTATCCTCACTTTGCTTCTTACTCGATACCGATGCCTGATCCACCTGAGACTTCTCATATCTAACTTTTCCTCCATTTCCATTGCTTGGATTTTTGAAATCCTTCTTTTCCCGCCTGTGCCCACACTCATGTGCCTCCATTTTTTCTTGACATTCGACTTTAATTCAAGGAGGCTGATGTTAGGATCAAGTCGATTTATTTAATTTAAACTGATGACTTTAGGAGATTGATAAATAAACTTGATTTATTTGTTGAATGGATGAATATGACCTAATCGAATGCATGATGCTAATTTTGCATGTCTACATTTTTCCCCTCTTTGAAGGAATGTACTTGCTACATTGGTTCAAAGAATAAACTTGCCGTAATCAAAATCCAAAAAATTTCTGATTTTTTCTGATGTCCCAGTGGAAAGAAGTACACTAGTACATTGCCCCCTCGAGAGATCAAGTGAAAATATTTGATTTGAGGGTCGATCTCATGATAAAGAGGTTCAAGATGGATGGTTATGATGATGACGATACAAATGAGATGATTTCAAGATTTTTAGAATAAAAAATCTATATTATCTTAGACAACTTAAATGATGATATGATGTGAGATGGATGAGATGGATGATGTGATATGCTATGATTATGCAATGGATGCTTTATGCAAATATGTGATTTATGAGATGCTTAGACTAACAGATCTATATTATGATGATGATTATGCAGTGCATGTGAAATGATCAGTGTTTCCTATTATGTATGATATGAATGATATGTGGTATGCTAATAGTTTGTGGATGCAAGATGTATGTATGATGGATGCATTGGTGATGATGATGTTAGTGCGAAAATGAGATGATGACAAGAGGATCCCACAAGTTCATGATCTGACGAGACTTTATTAGAGATGATGATGAGAAATGATGATGATAGATGGATGATGATTTTCTTATCAAGGATTGGGGTTTTAAAAGGGCTACTTAGCTTATGTTTGATAACACATGTAGATACGATGCATCAAGGTATAAAGAACCAGGATGGCATTGTACCTAGTTTCATGGACTTTGACTCAACAAACAAATAGGAGTATTCTTGTTCACACTTGACATACAGAAACCTTGCTAGGACGTACCTAACAAAACAAGTATTTGCCAAGTTATTTTATAAGAGCATCCAACAAGCACAACAGACAAAAGGATAATGATCATTGTCCCATTCCTATATCTCTAAATCCTTCGTTCAGATATCATCGAGAGGTCCTTGGAATGAGCAAAATAAGATAAATCAAAAGAAAAGATCAAGTACGTAAACAAGCTAGTGTTCTTCATATCTCTAGCAAAAGGGATTTGTTTTGATAGGATAAGAATCCAAATGATATCCAAAATGATGCCCATTGTCGGAATGATATATCCAAGGACATGCATTGTATAGGATGATGATGGGTTGATAAGTTGATTGATAGGTTGTTGATATAAGGTTGATTGACATGTCTGAAAATGCTAAAGAGTTTGATTTTGTTTTAAAGAATTGTTGTTTGCTTTTCGTTTTACGATTGAAGCTTGCTTTTGCTAATTGTTGTGGTTGTTTCTGTTTGTGCTGCCAAAGGATGAAGGTGACGATTAGTTTATTATGGATGATTTATTATTTCGAGTGAAAGAAAAATCAAATGGATGAATTTTTTCAAATATTTGGATGTTTTTGACATTTTTGGAATGTTTTGAGGCTATTTTTTGGTATTTTCAAGATTTTACAAATGTTTTGATTTTTTATTTTTTTTCAAATGTTTTAGGGTTTTCTAAGATTTTATGAATGTTTTTGGATTTTTTTTGGGATGTTTTTAGATTTTTGTGTCTCGTGGGCTTATCAAAGTTTAGCCTTGCCTACCTTTAAGCTTAGAGGCGATGTAGTTCAGATTCCAATGTTTTTGACGTTTTTCAATTTTTTGAATGTTTTTGGATTTTTGCATTATTTTGATGATTTGGATATGGATATTTCTGATGATATCAGTGATCTGTTTGGGATTTTGTTAAGGACCAAGCTAAGGTTGACTGATCGAATTGATGGATTGATGATGATGATAACATTGTTGAGGATACACAACAATGCAAGGATTTGATTGATCAGGATTGATGATGATCACATTGTTGAGGATGCACAACAATGCAAGGATTGATTGATCAAGATTGATGATGATAACATTGTCGAGGATACACGATAATGCAAGGATAGTGTTAAGCAACACAAGGATATCTCAAGATATATTTTTTTTATTGTATTTGACCGATCAAGATTTTTAAGCTTGGTTTGAAACAAAAAGATGTCTTGGATGATTTGATGTGAGGTTGAAGCATGCATTAGATGTGACTAATAGTGATTTCTCAGATTGATGTTTGATGAAAGATGAAGCTTGATAAGGAAAATTTTCTCGTCAAAATATGCCATGGGCTAGTGATTTGGATTTTGGATTACAGATGCTTTGACCAATTTGGTTTCACGTTTGCCAATGTTCAGATTGCCACATAAGTTGGAGGATATAGATCAAGATTTATTCTCGAAGCGAGATCTAAATATCTACCCCCAGTGTCTAGAAATGTATAGAATGAGATGGGTGGATGCTCAGATAAGTGTATGGATGGATGGATATGGTAAGCATGCAAAGGATGCAAATATTTATCTTGCGATAAGATAAGGTGTTCGGATAAAGAAACCTCATTTGGATAGTGCTTCATGGCTCACATAATGTTGGATAGGATAGGATCAATGAAAATGGTTCATGTCAAGATGTTTACCATAAGCAAGCATAAAGTGTGCTCCAAACTTTCATCAAGATCAAGATGACTCGGACTATGGATGTAAATATATGTGAATGGATTGGATAAATGGTTCATGGATGAATGGATTTATTATGGATAAGACAGATGGAATGTTAGCTTTATTATTGATGGGATGAGATTCTTTCTCCTGAACTAGCACACGCAGATGCTCTATTCCACACATGATGCATGTTTTCCAGGTTTTTGTCATGGTCTTTTCCAAAGTGCTGCCCATGTGGTTTTCACTAGAGGACGATTTTTTATCTTTACTGTTTTCAATCCTTTTTCTAATTTTTTTGGATTTTCATATTTTTTGATTTTTTTGTATTTTTCTGAAAGATTCATGCTGAACCACCTAGTGGTGTTGATGTAGATGCTTCTATCATAATGTGCCATCAGTATCCTACCTGAAGAAGTTGCTTTGCTAAGATACGTGCACTTGAATGCAACTTTTGGGATTCCTGATTTACTTTGTCGATACTGGAGTTAACTTTGTCTTTGTGCGCACATCGCGATAGAGTGCCTTCGAAATCTTATGATGAAGGGTCGTTGCCAATACATGGTTAATTTGAGAATTGGATATCATGCGTGGAGGTGTGGATGGAGTGTGTTTAGGGATAAAAGATGGATTGGTTGACAACTTGGAATCTTTGACTCTCCAAACTTGGGAAGATGAGCAATGATGGGTGGATATGGAAGTGTGCATGGAATTAGGACCAACTGCTTGATATACTTTGTACATCACTTGAAAAGCCTGCTTTTTCTTTTGTGGACATCTTTGATGGATACTTTTCCCTCTTTTATTTTTCCCCATAGTTTCTTTGACTAATGGAGTTTGATAGGGATAATCTTTCTTTGTATGTTTTTGTATCCATGTGTATTTGATTTTTCCATTATGCTTCTTAGCTTCTTTCAAGTTGATAACATTCTTTGTGCTTTGATTCAAATCTTTCTTCTAATGTTGGTCCCAATTCGTAGATGGGATCATGGGTAGATGAAGATTTATGACATGGCTTGTTGTAGTATTGGCATCAGTTTCATTACAAGGATTCTTTGTGCACCCTATATTTACGCTTGCTTGAGACATAATTGCCCCCATTATTGTGGAAGTAGTACCTTCACACCTTGATTCTGCCTATTCCGAGATGTCTTGTTTAGTAAACATGCTCTGACAAATGACCACTGTAGATGACATTGATACAATTTTCCACTCTGCTAACACTAGATTATATTGTTCTATCTGACTTGCTTTCTTGAGTGGATAATGTTCAATATCTTTATTCATGATGTCCTTAGTCTGAATTTGTGATATATCTAATACTGTTGTTGACAACTCTATTTGATTGTAGGAATCAATAACCTGCTCTTTTTGTGTAATAATGTTAGGAGTAAAGGGATCCTATTTTGAATGAAGATCATCTACGTGTTTATCCATAGAAAGCATCTCATGGGTTGATGGAGGAATATGTACATTATTTATAGATAGGAAAGTATCCATTAGATCATTGTAGTATCTTGCAGATACAAATTCTTGATCTTGAATGATTTTGGAGTTGCTTTCATCATGCTTTGGATCAAGTTCTTGACATGAGTTAGTTTCAAAGGATGGATTGCTTACAAATGGTTCTTGGATATCTTCATTAGGCATGGGAAGTGGCATAATATCCTCTTGATCTTTGAGTGGACTTGGATCAGGTGTCGAGTTGAAGATTCATTCAATATCAACAATCATGAGGTTGAAGGATGTCAATATGTCATGGAAAGGACCATTGCTAGATTTGGGTGAAAGACATTGATCATACTTTGGAATAAATTCTTGAGATATTCCCTCTAAATCATAAGGAAATGTAGAGACATTTTCAACATGATCATTGGTCGATGCCTCATTGCATGAGGCGAAAACATCTTTATTGATGGATAGATCTTGATCATTTTTTTCAACAATTTTGGTGGAGGGATTTCCAATGTCTTCAACCTTAGGGTCAAGTGATGTTGGAATTTCTTTGATTGGATCATTGTTAGTTGGTGGACTTTGATCATGATTGAAAAGTGATTCTTCACATATGTTGATTTGATCATTGGATGAAGTAGAAATAGCTTGAAGGTGTTTAGTGATGGATTGATCTTGATCCTTGTTCTCAATAGTTGTGGTGGAGAGATTTCCAATGCTATCATTGTCCCCAATAGTCATTATCTTTTGATCAATCAGGTCTTGGATGAGGTTTTTGTGCTGAACAAAATCTAATGTTCTGTGTCCCTCTATTCTATGATAATCACAAAGGTGCTTCTCATTATACCCTGACGGTTTTATGTCTTGTTCTTGATAGTTCACATAAACAGGGATTTTAAGGATATTTTCTTGTACTAACTATTGCAGGACTAATTCGATTGGTCTCCCCAGTGGTGTGTATTTTTCGCTTGTTCCTTTGTGATATTTTCACTTTAAATTGACCTTGTGGTTGATTTTGGAGATGTGGTTGATCTTCAAGATGGGGTTGATCTTGATGTCCAACTCCTTGACATTGGAAATATTGTTCTTCACGTTGTTGTGGACACAACTCACTACTTTGATGACATGGATTAACCAATGGATGGGTGTATTGATTTTGGAGTGAAGATATCTCTTAGCTCAATAATTCAATTAGTTTCACATGTGCAGCAAGTTGCTCTAGTGGAATTTGATTTTGATTTTGAATTTGATTCCCTTGATTTGGCTTTTGTTGAAGCATATTTGGGATGTGCCCTTGTGGTGTTTGAATCGGATCATCAAAAAACCAATCTTGGATAATGTTCTGATTTGGGATGATGTTTAAATTTAACATTATGGGTTGAAGTTGAACTTTGTTGGGAACCATATTGCCTTGATTTAGGTAACTTTGATTTTGCATGGTGTTACCTTGACTTGTTAATATCTTTTTTGGACTTTGAACAATATTCCTATGATTTGCAAATATATTTATCCCAAAGTTTGGATTCAAAACATTCATGTTTTGTAAAGTTGTACTTGGCACATTCTCATTTGGCATGTAGGGATTTGGTGGGATGACGTTGTTCATTTGAAGGCTCATGCATTGATTGTTCGGTTGATAGACTTGTAGGTTTCAATTTAGATCTACCTTTGGGAAAGGTGTTCCAATATTTTGACTAGGCATACTCACATTTTTTGTACCATTGATGTTTGTAGGAGACAATAATCCCTTGTATGGATTGTATAAATTTGAGTGTTGATAATCAATCGGCGTTGTAAGGCTTTGATAGTTTAGTTGACTTGGATTACTCATGATATATCAATCAATTTTATACTCCATGTTTCTCTTGTGTTTTGACCTTGTTATAAAAGTGACCTTTGGGTTTGATTTTGATTGGTTTGATTTGGATAATGAACTTGTAAACGCTAAGATGTTAGATGTGATCTTAGGATGAACTTGTTCAAAGAGGTGATAATTTGGCTAAAGGTATGAGAAAGGATACATTCCCATACTCCTAACTAAACAAGGTGATTTTGATTTTGATAATCTACCCAAGTCTAGAATGATGTTTCCAAAGCTCTAAAGTTGTTTGGTGGGATGGATTTTGATAAATGTTTGGGTGAATGAAGTGTTTGATTTGATCCTAAATCAACCTAGGAAGGACTTGTTTACAAGACCAAGATAGTGAAGAACATGTCTTTCTCTAAGAGTAATTCAAAATGAAAAGACCAATGTTTGCATGAAAACCATATGACCAAAAGATGCCAAGCACATGTGTGGGGTCCAATTGATTCAATCTTTGCTTAATGGATTATTTTTACCACAAACACACTCTTGATTAGATTTTGAATCTAGATGTCTAATGTCTCAACTTTCCCCTTATCCCACAAAGTGTATTATGTAGAAACCAAGGAAATTTGAGGCAAGAGTTACCTATTGTTGACCTTAGTAGGAGAAAATTGAGATGAAATCCAAATGCTTAGAAGCCTCTAAGGATATGAATCCCAAGGGCAAGCAATAACATGTGAATTTGTTCAAGGATATTTGCTTCTCCTAAAGGGTTTGAGATTTGATGCTCATGTTGAATGTTGGTTTACTAATGTTTTCGATCAAAAGCACTGTGTTTTCAAATTGACTCAAAAGCAATATAACACCCTATCTCAATTGGTACATTTTTCTTGGTGGAATTGCCTCATGCCCTTCGTAGAAGAGATGACTTTACATGCAACCAAGGAAAGAGTATAAGGGTATGTTAAGAATGAATTCTTAACCTCTATACTTTAACCAAGATTGGACATGGCAAGTAACTTCTTGGAATCTAAGTTCCAATGCACCACTTTGATAAACTCGCTCAATGGATCAATTGGTCACTACAAAACAAGGGTTCTATTTAAGACTTCCCATTCGTGGAGATTGACCCATACTGCGAGAGTCCCCTTTTGGATCCATCTCGTCGGAATCAAATGTGTGATATTGGCGTTTACTCCAATACCCACATTTATATCCCGGTTGGAAATACTCTTTTCTTTAGAGTGTTACCAGTTGAGTTGTTCCCTTGGGTGAGTACTTTTTCCCCAGTGCAAGCCCTCTAAGATAGACAAAAGTGAATAAAATTATTCATAGTTCGATCAACCTTCATTTAGAAATAAAGGGAGAACACATGCAATAAGTTTACTCACACTCGCAAAGTGTTTTGTTCAATTTTTAAACCCAAAATGAAGTGTGGAGGCAATATTTTATGCAACTTAATGTCACCAAAAATACTTTTGATTCTCAAGATTGCCATGAAGTGTGAGAGAATAGATGAGATTATTTTGCAAAAAATATTACGAAAACATGAAAGCACTTGTTCATTTTAACTTCAAAGCAGCATGATGAGTTCGTTTTAAGCACCAAAATTCAAATGTGAAGTTTGTTTGTTCAATTTTATCCCACAATCAAAAGTCTAGTAAGCTGCTAAGGTCAATTTTAACCAACTTTGAAAGAAAATCAATGATATAGTAAGCCTAAAACATAAAACAAAAGTGGGAAATGGATGCTCTAAGCATTAAAAAAATGTTTTGTCAAATTCAATTCCAATGCTCAAGGCCCACTTTCTCCAAAGATTGTTTCCTTTGCTTCAAATTTGTAAGTTCTTTGTGCAAACAAAATCCCTCCTCTTCGCTTGTCCTCTTTTTCCTTCCTCGTTTTCCTTTTCCTTCAAATTTATGCGCCCATTCATAAATGGTAAAAGGGTTCACTTAAATCAAAAAACAAATTTAATGTTCAATTATGTAGCTCAATAAGATTTATATGCCTATTCATGTTTGTCCATTTGCTGCTAAAAAAAAAAAAATAGAGTTAGTTAAATCTTTTTAGAGGAAAATGGAAAACCATCTCTGCTAAAAATGTAGACAAAACAAATGGGATGTGAGCTTGGTCTACAAGACATTTTGGCACTGAAATAATCTTTACAACATTAAATGCATTTTTACAAAGTAGATAAATCCAAACAAATAGTCATGAATTGATTTAGATTTCCTAATAGGTCAATGATAGAGACATAATAAGACTAAGTACACCTACCATTCACTCATTCAAATTTATTTGTCATTGTGAATTCCCTAGAAAGATTGTAATCTTCCTAACACATGCTATATTAATCGCCCCCACCTCCAACACAATAAAAAAAAATGGCACATGACACTTATTGCAGCAACTTTAACTAAATGACAGAGTTAACTTGACTTGACTGCACATTCAACAATAGTGCACAACCTAACCTGACGCCTCAGACAAGAAGCATGACAGAAAATTGAATGTGGAGGTTGAAACTTCTGTGAAGTCCTTCTGCCCCCACTTATTGTGCACACAATGCATTAAAGAGATTATCAGTTGCTTGATGTCAACACTTTTTGCAGGTAGATTAATGCATTTACTTAAATTTCACTCATAGATTGATCCCTGAATCTCTCGGTAGCCACTCAAGTACAGGATAGATTTCCATCGTATTTTGTGGTTGTGAAAATTAGAGCATGACAAGAAGTATGTGAATCAAACAAAAAGGAAGACTTGACAGTGCACCGATCCTTTTAGATACTCTATGACTATCACCTTTGGGAAAGAGTACAAATATTTCTTGCAGGTGAGAAACAACATTAATTGAATAAAAAGTGATACAATTGCTTGCCTACACATTTTCTTTCACATCTGAAGCCTGAAACCAACTAAGACTATTAGCATCCCTGGATACCCACATGCTATGCACTTGGGTTTCAAAATTTGTAGATGGGTAAAGAGTTTGTAGATATGTAGCTTCCTCCCAACATGCATATCACCTCTAGAAAAGATTTTGTAGATGCATAGCTTCCTCCCAGCACGCATGAGAAATAAATTCAGATGCTAAGCACTTGGGTTTCAAAATTTGTAGATGCAGACTGGTAACTCCAAAACACAGAATTATTCATCGCTTCCTGCTGACACTATGGTTGATAACGATAAAGGGCTTGAAAATGCAACTTGGGAAAGCTCCAAAGTATATTGTGATGTTGCATACTCATTCAACACTAATTCCTCTTTTCGTGTTATATTGGAAAATGGCAGGTCTTTGTTTGGGAATAGTATTTATGGCTGGCAGTGAGCAACATTTACTTCTTATTGTCATACATTAAAAGGCTTTCGAGAATTTCAAGCAAATCTCTTTGAAATTGAAGGGCGTAGGTGCAATGGAAACACTCATCCTAAGCTCGTAATCAACTCAAGTTATTGGATTCTAGCTACATTTTGACATTAGAGACAATAGTTGAGTTTCAGCTAATTGTGCAAGTGATGCAATACCTTCTTCTTTTCTTTTTTTCTCGGAACGTTAAAGTATTTCAATATTTCTAAGTGCATTCCCTCCTTTTTGTGAAGGAATATAAGCAGTTATAGGGGTCAAGCACAATTTTTAATGGTTGTAATGTACAGATCAAAAGGACTATCAGATAGCATCAAAACATAGGCGTTTTTATCAAATGATGTCTCTAGAACCAAGGATAATGCAAAATTTTCTATGGAAAAGAGCTCTTATTTTGACAACTTCCTGCTAGTTGACATATGTTCCTAAAAGGAATTTAATTTGCATGCAATGGAACAAAGTGTTACTTCTATTGACCAGTTATAGGTATATTCATTGTATACATATACACACAACTTTCTTCTAACTAGAATGCAGGGCATGATTGCCTCAGAGCCTACGTGGTGTGGATAGACACAAAGCCATGACTACCACCTTTAAGACCTCTGTTAATAAGCCTATAGGCTTCTAGATAAGATAAATCCATAGATGCAATACAATACTAGCGTGCAATAGAAAAGAGTGGAGAATAATTCCAGTGAAATCAAAGAGAGAGTTTTTTTTCTTTTAAAACAAAAATTATTTTATTTTCAATGCAGTGATATGTAAAATGCAGAAACACAAATAGGGTACGTGAACTATTTGATAAAATATCCCAAGAGGCTCCTGGAATACCATAATATTACATGCTATTCAAAAGAAAAAACTTCTATAGAATGAAATAGGAATCCATAAGTAAATCCCAGTAGTTCAAAGATGTTAATGCAGACATTTTAATGGAAAAAAAAATATGTGAATGTAGTTATAAGAGTTCTTCCCTCCTTCTAGCGCCATAATGTGGATGTCAAATTCTGCATTTGCTCAAACACACACATTAGTATTGCCATTTAAAACAAAACAAAATAAGAACATCCCTATGAAATAATGAAACATGTTAATCATGCAATGAAAGGAATCAAGGAAACTAAAAAAAGCATATAAAAAAACATGATCCAACTTTATCTCATAGTGGATTGGCGCTATTGTGGAAAATAGCCCTTTCCCAACCCTTGATAAGCTTGATGTTAAAAATGATGGTGGAAAAAATCAGTTCTCAGTTTAAGAGAATGACTTTGCATGAAGATTTTGGAGTTGTGGAGGATTAAACCAATGGAGTTGATTCTTATTTATAGAACTAAATGATATAAGAATGCCAAACATGGAGGATGTGGGACTAAAAACAAGCCAATGAAAAGAGGCCACTTGTCAACATGTGATAGGATGAGGAATGAGCACATTTTGGTCAATGTTCCAAAGAGAGGGAGATTTCAAATTTGAATTTGAGAGTAAATGTTGAGTTTGACCTTTGCAAAGGGACATGTAAGAGCCATGTAAGAGTTCATAAATGCATTGTTGGATGTCGATGTCCACTTGTTTTTGAATTCAAACTTGAGGAAATATTCCACAAAGATGCCATGTTGATGGAAAATGTTGATTTTAATAAATCAATAAATTGATTTATTGGTGCAAGTGAGAAAAGCTAGAGGATGTGATGGGTGGTTAGGTTAGATTAATAAGGATTAGCTTAGCTTGATGATGATTAGATGATTTGACCCCTTTGACTTGAATATTTTGATATATTTAATAAATGAGGGTGATATTAGGATCAAGTTGATTTATTTAATTTAAACTAATGACTTTAGGAGATTGATAAATAAACTTGATTTATTTGTTGAATGGATGAATATGACCTAATCGAATTCATGATGCTAATTTTTCATGTCTATAGTATATCTATATAATTTTAAACATAATAATATTAAATATAATTTTCCAACAAATAATAAAATATATATATGCAAATACACACACACACACATATATATAATATATATACTTACATATATATATATATATATATTAATATTGTTCATATTTATAATAGAATTCGCATAAAACCAAAATCCATATAAAATAAAACACATGTAAATAAAAATCAAAATTCACAACCCTTTAAACATTAATTTTTTTGGGGGGTTTTATTGGCTGTTTACATAGCCAACGGTTGTTATACACAACCAACCCCATATGGGGCTACGAATGTGTTGGCAGTTGTGCGCTGCCTGTGGGGGCAGTGCCAGTTGCCTCCACAGTCGTCGCCCTTTATGGGCGGCTATGGGGGTAACCCCTACGGCCCCAACATAACATATATTTTAAAAAAAAAAACTACCTATTAAAAGTCCCCTGTACGGTGATTTCATTAACTTGTTTATTTTTATAAAATGTCCTTAACAAAAATTCCTACGAATTTTATAAATTCACCTACAGATTTTACAAATTTTTAAGAGAATAAAATTCTTCAGATTCGTTTCATTTATACATATTTTATACATATATGTATATGTAACATTTGTATACATGTATATATAAATAATTTAATCAACAAAAATAATATAATCAGGAAAATAATTTCGCAGAGGTTTTCTACAAGAAACTGAGAAATCTACCAATTTAACAATTTTATCACAGAGGTAATGTTTTCTACAGGTAATGTTTAACAAAGTTCATCACAGAGGTTTATTTTTCCTCAAACTAATTAGTGAGTTTCATTTACAAATCTAAAGAGATTTCTTTTGTTTTCTATTGATAATTTTCTATTGTTTGACAATAACCTACTATGTTGCCCTCTGATTTTACTATAAAATTTTACTTCGAAATTTAACACAGAGAGGTAACAAATTTCCTACAAAATATTTTAACAAAATTTAATGAGAAGAACATAAACTTCAATCAAAATTACTTCTACATGAAATCTTTTAATTTTATAAACTTAACAAAACTTCTACAAAAAAAAAGAATCTTTATATAGGCAATCTTTTCAATACACAATAAACTAAATAAATAGCAAAGAACCTGTATTCCTGTAGCTTGAAAAATTGACTGTTGAAGAAAAGCTTTTCTTGCTGTGTGCAACTTCCAAAGCCCTTTTCAAATCTTCACTTTCAAAAGAATGCAAATCACTGAACCAGAAATAAACCCAAATCTTCTTCCAAAATTTTAAAATCAAAACCCCAAAAATCACAATATTTTTCCAGCAATCCTCTATTTCTTTTCTTTTTCCCTGAAGTTCCTTCTTGCCTTACCCAATTCTAGCCTTATTCTCTATGAGAAAATCCTCAACAAGAATTTTTCATTTAATTCCACTAACACACATGGAAAATCAAGAAAATATCTTCCAACAAACTCATGAATAATTTCTTCTAACAATTATCAAGAATTTATTCTATTTTATAGAATTTAAAATTTCAAAAACTAATTTCATTTTTATTTTAATACATATTTACAATTCCATTTCTCACAAAAGCATTTAAAGAATATTTAATCTATTCTCTCAATAAAAGTAGATTTAATCAATTAATTAATTTATTTAATAAAATAACTTTAATCACAATGATTCAATTATTTTACCAATAAACTAATTTAATTAATTAAATAAAATATGAAGCTTTTATCTACAATATTTAAATTTATTTTAAATAAGCATTAAATTAAAAGGAACATTAATCTAATATTAAATTCACAAAATAAACCTTGTATAACAAATAATAAAGACACACTAGACGAGACAACTAAACATACCAAACCTAAACTGGCGATATACTGTAACTAGGTTTGAGGCTAGACTAGGAAAAACCTCATTAATATCTCCCAATCAACATTAACATTGAGTCTGGACATGCTCAGACCTGTGAAACCAGGTGGAGTCAGTGTCATGTACCTACAATCCTGCAATCAAATACATAACATATATATATATATATATATATATTCCATGACTCAAATACACCGTGAAGAGAAAATCATGGAAATCATAGTGCACTTGCAAGCGAGTGATGCAACTTCATTCTCTTTACCAATACAATATCACATCAAACTGAAAAAATAAATATCAATTAATCCACCATAAGCATATATAGCAATAACATCTCAAGTAAACATCTATGCTAACGTCAAGCATGTCAGAAATAATCACCATCAAATAGTGTATCATAACATCATAAAATAAATCCACCATCGCTCTACAGTCAGCAATCAAATACATCAAAACAAGGTATTAGGTTCTGTCAAAGTAAAAACATATTGTCAAAAACATCAAAAAAATGGACAAGTACTACACCTACAATGGGCATTATCTTTTGGTAATAGTTTTGGTTCTTATGCTTAAAAATAGATTCCCTTTTGGTTAGTAGTATTGAAGAACATCAACTTGTTTATGTGCTTTATCTTTGTCTTTTGACATATCTTATTGCGCTCAATCCAAGGATCTCTTGATGATATTTGAATGAAGCATTTAGAGAGATAGGAAGTGGACAACGATCATTATGCTTTTGTCTGTTGTGCTTGTTGGACGTTCTTGTAAAATAACCTTGGCTAATACTTGCTTTGTTAGATATGTATGAAGGGTGTTTTGGCCAACTTGTTGACTATTGCATGGATAGGTTATACCTTTCCATGTTTTCATCCGAGGTGTTTGAGACTTCTAAAATGCATCCTAGCAAGGTTTCTATATGCTAGGTGTGAACAAGAATACTCCTATCTATTTGTCGAGTCAAAGTCCATCACACTAAGTACAACGCCATCCTAGTCCTTTATACCTTGATGCATCGTACTTATGCATGTTAGCCAACATAAGGTAAGTGACCCTTTTAAAATCCCAATCCTTGATAAGCAAATCATCCATCTATCATCACCATTTCTCATCATCATCTCTCATAAATTTGGCTTGTTGGATCCTCTTGTCATCATCTAATTTCTTCTTTTTCGCACTAACATCACGTTATGAATAATTAATCATCTTCCCTAGTGCATCCATCCTGCTTCCACAAATCATTAGCATTCAACATATCATCTCACATGCATGTTCATCATCATAATATAGATCTCTTAATATAAGCATCTCATAAAATCATGCATTTGCATAAAATATTCATTAGGCATTATCACATCATCCATCATCACATCATATTATCATTTAAGTTATTTAGGATAATATAGATTGGTTATTCTAAGCATCCTAAAACCATCTCATTTGCGTCATCATCATAACCATCCATTTTGAACCTCCTTATCACGAGATCAACCCTCAAATCAAATCTCTTCACTCAATCTCTCGAGGGGGAAATGTACTAGTGTACTTCTTTCCACTAGGGCATCCGAAAAAATCATAATTTTTTTGAATTTTGATCATGGAAAGTTTATTATTTGAACCAACATAGCAAGTACATTACTTTAAAGAGGGGCAAAATGTAGACATGTGAAATTGAGATCACTCATACTTAATTAAAGTCATATATTCATTCACTCATTAAATAAATCAAACTCACTAAATCCATTCATCAGGTAAAGCAAGTTCATTCACTTAAATTGAATAAATTAACTTTATTTAATTTAAGCCTATCATTCCCTCTTTGATTAAATAAATCAAGACTTTATTTAATTAAATCTCAAAAGTCATATTTCTCCCTCTTGATTTAAATAAATCAAAATATTCAAGTCAAATGGGTCAAAATCAACTAATCATCACCTAAGCTAATCTAATCTTGATTAACCTAATCTAACCACCCATCACATCCTCTAGCTTTTCCCACTTGAACCAATAAATCAATTTATTCATTTATAAATTCATCATTTTCCATCAACATGGCATCTTTGAGGAATAGTCCCTCAAGTTTGAATTCAAAAACAAGTGGACATGTACACCCATCAAAGTATTTATGAGCTCTTACATGGCTCTTACATGTCTCTTGCTCAATTCAAACTCAGCATTTAACTCTCAAATTCAAATTTGAATCTCCCCCTCTTTGGCACATTGACAAAAATGTGCTCATTCCTCAAGCCTATCATAAGTTGAAAAGTGGATTCATCTCATTGGATAAATCTTTGTCCCACATTCATCCATTTGGCTATTTCTCTCATCAAAATAATCTATAAATGGAAGGCTTATTCTTCATCAAATCCTCCACAATCATTCATGCAAAGTTACTCTCTTCAATTCAGAGCTAATTTTTCCCATTCATCATCTTTCCCACCTCATATCATCTTCCAAGTAGTTTCATATCAACATATCATGGAATTTAGCAAGGATTGGGAAAGGGCTTCTTTCCATAGAAGCACCAATCCACTATGAGATAAATTTTTGATCATGTTTTTATATGCTTGCAATTAGCTATTTTTGTTCTCCTTAGTTTTGCATATTTTAGCATAGTTAAATATTTCATAGGGATGTTTAATCTAATGTGTTTCAAATGACAAGCATAATGATATTATGTTAAGGTTTAACCATTTGCAGATTTGACATCCACATCTACAAATAATTTGAAGTCATGAAGTATTTCTTGCATATCATTTATGTTCATGAGAATATGGAGGGATGAATGTTTTATTTTTTTGATTTTTTCTATGTACTATTGGATAATGCCGAGTTTAAGAACCTAGAGACCCCTCATGATTAGAACTAAATTTATGCAATAGACCATGAGTGAACCTAGAGCATCAAGACCTGACATTCCTGAGCCTTGGGATTAACTATGATTGTCTTCCGATTTAGGGATTCTTGGTGAATCTATCAAGAAAGGTAGTTTTTATTGTTAATTTTTCTTTGTTAGGGTAAGTTTAGCCATTCATAAGGTAAACAATTAACTAAAGCTTCATTAAGCTAGAAAAGAATGGGAGGATTACTGATTTTTTTTTAGATTCTTAAAAAAGGGGTAGTCTTTGTAAAAGTGAAGTTCTCATTGACTCAAAAGGAAAATTAGGTATATTTTCTAACTTTGAATACCATGTCAAAAATTTGAAAGTCTTATAGAAAAAGAAGCAAAATCTTGATGGTTTAGAAACAACTTGCTAAAGGGTTTAACCTCAAAGATGTAAATCACCATGTACCACACATGTGGATTACCACAGAGAGATGGAAGTGGAAAAAAAAGTAGAGGATCCCATAATTTCACCACAAATTGTGGATTCATAATTTTAAATGGATTTTGTGGACACTAAAAAAGGAATTTCAACTTCCTTGTTCACACCAAAAGTGGAATGAAGGAAGAGGGATCCAATTTCACAATTCTCACATTCAAGGACAAATCCTCGAGATTCCAATGCTGAGGGAAATTGAAATTTATCAAAGGGGATTATACTAAGGGCTGAAAACTAATAAAAGGGTTTTCCACTAATGCAAAACTAAGAAAATGCAAAATGTTTGAAAACACATTGTTGTATGCAAAAAGACCTAAGAAGATGAATATAAGTGCAATTAAAATAGAACGGGGAAGAAAAATAGAAAGTGTGCTCTTTAAAATATGTTGAATAGTGGAATGAGGACTATAAATGCTCTTGATTCTAAATTTTTTTACCTACTAGGACACTTACGCCATTCTAGGTGACTTAGTCCTAGATCTGGAAAACTATTTTGGAGTCCGTTTGAGCCAAATGGGTGTCTGAATCTATAGAAATTTTAGAAAAACACATATAGTGGGATTCATACACCATTGATGGTGACTTAGTCCTCATTTTCTTTTCTTAAAATCTGAAATTTGAAACATAATCTCTCAATCTGCACTTCCTATTTCTCTAGGTATTGAGATTTGAAACTACCAAATTTGGGCCTGTAAGTGAATTTTTGTCAATATTTTAACCTAGCCAATAAGGAGATGTCTTCAACAAGTTTTCAACCTATTCTTCAATGATCTCCAAGTCTTCCAAATACCTAAATCTACAAACACATAATGAAAGAAAGAGAAATGTTGAATCTTAGGGAATAGGGGTTTGCCTTGGTCAAACCCATTTTAGCTAATTAAAGCAAATAAAGAAAGAAGATGAAGAATGAACATGAAATGAAGGAGTTAGAAACTTTCCATGATGATAGATCTTAAATTTCTACAATAATGGATGAAAAATCTACCCTTGAATGCCTTAGAAAGCTATCTTAATGACTTAGAATGCTTAAACCCTAGCTTGCTTGACTTGAGATGGAGAATGAATAATGAATGAATTATGAATTAGGGTTTAAAAGATTGTTTATATAGGAAATTAACCTAAAATTGTAATTAATTTGATCCCCAAGGCTGACATAAAAGAAAATTAAACTTAAAACCCAATTTTTCTCACTCAAACCTCAAAAATGGCCCAAATAAGACTAAGTTGCCAAGATGGGTGACTTAGTCCCACTTGGATGGGACTCATTTTCCTAGATGGATGACTTAGTCTCACATGGGTTATTTTGCTTGATGGGATGTCTAGGAGTGAAGAAATTTAGTTTTTATGTTGTTTTAGTTGTATATTTGATCAAAATATTCCTTGGGATGCATAATATGGGGTCATAGGGGCCTATTAATGATGATGTAAAGGGAAATTAGGGATAAAAAAACAAATATCAATGTGAAAGTGTGATTAAATACACTTTACAACATTAAAATGAGGTCCACATAGCCTAGAAAGGCACAACATCCAATGTGAATATGTAAAACACATTACAACACTAGACTAAAACCATGTTTAATTTACAAAACTTATAGATTAATGTGAGAATGTTATTAAATACATTTTACAATATTGCATTAGGGGAAAAATAGGTCCATTAGACTTAAATGCTTAATAAAAGTCTAGAAAAGTGTGAAAGTAATTCACAATAGTTTACAACAACTTTACAAGACATCATTAAATGCATTTTATTCAGTTTGCAAGGGCCAAAGACCTAATGTGGATGTGTAAAACACCTCACAACGCTAAATCAAGGCCTCATTAAGTCCAATTTATCATCAATTATTCCCAAATAAAGCAAGAAATCTTTTTTCTATGCTACATTTAGCCCCCACTTTAGTGAGAGGATGAACTTGCTTCAAAATCACACTAAAGTAGGCATTCAAGAGGGGTCCAATCGTACCAATGTGGATGAAAAAGGATGACAAAGATCAAGGAATTGGTCAAGCCCCCCTTGATCTTGGATCTTAAGTTAAACCAACATGAGCACAAAAGGACACACACAAGGTGAATGAATGGCAAGAAAACAAGATACACGATCATGCAATGGAAATGACTAAAAAAAGTGAAATAAGAGATCAGATCAAGCTTCGATCATTTGACCATAGTGATGTGGATCAGATCTAGGCTATTCGTTTAAAATTTCATAATCACTTTGAGGTGACGAAACTCTTGGCTACTCATTAGGTGAGAAGTCCTAAAAGGTGAGAAACATACACTCATGGATGGTATGGACTCACACGCATGCAAGTGGTTGTGGGGAAAGTGATGCCTCAGAATGTGTTTCTCGCTCAACCATACCAAAGTTATGTCTCTTGATAAATTTGATAAGTCACCATAGAAAAATTACCTTCAAGCTCCATGAGGCAAGCAAAGCTTCATATGCTTGAAACTTATAAACATTGTAAATGCAAAATAGTGGAAGGAATGTTCAATGGTATTTTGCTTAGTTCGTGCAAGGTCTCATCTTAGGGAACATTGTACCTAATGCTTCCAAGAGAGAACAAGTGCAAAATGGTCTTATCTTGGTTCCAAGAGAGGACAAGTGCAAGGTCTCATCGTGGGGAAAAGTGTATCTAATGTTTCCAAGAGAGGAAATTGCAAGAAAAAGAAAATCACACAATGAAATATGAGGGTCGATGTATGCCCCCACTTTAAAGCAGTTTCTAATACCATTACTGTGAGAAATTTCTTTAAAGTAGAAGAAGATATGAGAGCTTTTTCAAAAATCCCTATGGCAAGTCATATGTTTCTGATAAGATATGTCATGAAAAAGGTAGTATGTGTAACAAAGGATTTTGGCTCCTTCAGACTTTCTTGCACCTCTAGGGTTTTTCACTTAAAAGGAGAAAGAAGGGCCAAAATAGGAAATGTTACACTCAATATTAATGCAATATGAATCAGAATTGACTAAATTTAATGATCTAAATGCAATAACCTAGAAAATAAGAAGAATTATTGATGAAAAACCTCATAAATGTAACTTGATTTAAAACGCGTTGCGATATGCAAACGTAAACTAAATGACCTAGAAATGAAGGTAAATTGTAACATAAATTAATGAAACAGAATGTGTGCACCTATGAACTTGTTGATGACTACAAATAACTCAAAAATTTGTCCATTCTAGGTGAATTAGTCCATGTTCTGGAAAATTGCACTATGCCTCGTTTTAGCCAAATGGGTGTTCAAATATACAAAAATCTTTAGGAAATAGGTACAATGGGACTCATTCACCACTTTGGCTGAATTAGTCCACTTTGGTTTTCCTAAAAACTAAAAAATTGAATCTGAAGCTCCCGGTCTACTCAATCTACACCTCCAGGTGTTTGGACTTGAAACCTTGATTTTCAAGGTTGTAAATGACATTTTTTTGTAGATTTTGACCTTGTAAAAGTGGAGATGACCTCAAAAAGTTTAGAGACTTGATTTTATATGCAATTCACCTTAGTTTCCCATTAATTAGATCCCTAAGGCTGACATGAAGAAACATTAAACTTAAAACTTATTTTTTCCCACTCAAATGTCAAAAATAACCCAAATGGGACTCATTCACTATCCTAGGCGAATTATTCCCACCTAGATGGGACTCATTTGTACAAAGTGGCAAAAGGGTCCCATCGGGGCTATTTTTCTAGCTAGGATGTTGGGGAAGGCATAAATTAGGTTTATATGATGATTTTATTAGGTATTTGATTAATTCAAGGCTCGGGATGCACAATATGGGGTCATAGGGGCATATTAATGATGATATAAAAGATAATTAGGGCTTGGGACACAAAATTCAATGTGTAAGTGTGATTAAATACACTTTACAACATTAAAACAAGGTCCACATAGCCTAGAAAGGTACATCCACTGTGAATGTGTAAGAAACATTACAACACTAGATTAACACTAAGTTTAATTTACAAGCCTTCTAGATTAATGTGAGAATACAATTAAATATATTTTACAATGTTGAATTAGGGGAAAATGGGTTCATTAAGTCTAGAGAAGTGTGAAATTATTTTACAACACTTTACAACACCTTTACAAGACATCATTAGATGCATTTTATTTATTTTGCAAAGGTCCAAGACCTAGTGTGGATGTGTAAAACACCTCACAACACCAAATCAAGGCCTCATTAAGTCTAATTTATCATCAATTATTCCCAGATCAAGCAAGAAATACTTTTTTCCATGGGAATGTATGTTAGGTGTGAAACAACTTAAAGCATGTCATCTACATCCCAAGCTTGCTCTTAAATGTTCTTGAAAGGTTAATGGCTAGCCAAAAGAGACAATGGCAAGTGACATACAAGGACAAGGCTACTTAACCCCTTGCCCCCACTCAGTGTAAGACAAGGATGAGTTGAAGTGATTGATAAGATGAATGCTAGAGTGAAAATCAGTATCAATTAGAGGAATTAGGTACCCCCACATAAGGATGAACACCAAACTCCTTAAGATGTTGTATTTTACTACTCAAATCCTTACATTCATTAGTAGAATGACCATGGACTCTGTGATAGGTTCAAAATGAAGTCTTTTAATCTTGGAGGAGTCTTGATAAGATACCCTCGTGATCAATGGTAGATGTTCCTATATTATGTGAAAAATATATCTCTTGCTTAGATGCACAAGATATCATATCTACACAAGACTCCTTAGATATCAAAATTTTGTTCTCTCCTTTACATGAGGGTGTAAAATTTGACAAATTCAAATCATTAGTTTTTTGCGAGATGACATTGCCATTAAGGGAGTATTTCTTTGTTTGTTTTATTTCAAGCGAAGGATAACAACCAAGACTAGTAGTGTCTATTAGTTCAATATGTACAACTATTAAGGTTGGCTTAGAGGAATTATTTGTGATGGTATTGATGTTGAGTGAAAGATTGTTTATTTCTATCAAAGGACAATAACTAATACCATGAGTTGTTTCTTGCATGTTACAATTGATGGGAACACAGATACCTTATTCTCTAGCAGTGCATCCTTTTCCACTATACCCAAGTTGTTTCATAAGCTCATAACCTTTTCCATAAAGCTTTTTCATCTCATTTGGATTTGGTGGTTGTTCATGTTTGAGTTTGTCAAAAAAAATTATGTAATTTGTTGTCTTATGTTCTGAAGTGGTTGAGGTGGATGCTTGCAAAGGGTCGTCTGAGTTTTTTGTTGACATTACTACTTTTTCATGTGCCATAATTTAATATGTTCTTATGATATTGTATTCTCCCATTAATGTATGTTTGAAATCCAAGGAACTCTAGTCATCTTCTAGTAGATTTGTTACTTGTTCAATGTGTTTTTCTTTATCTAGCTATTGTAGAGGATCTACTTGTGTGTTTAAGGGATTCTATTTGTTTTTATTGAGTTGTAAGACATTATAAGGCTTAGGATCAGCATCAAGTGTGTATACTTTGTTGTTGTAGAAGTATTTAATTTTATGATGAAGAGTAGAAGGAACCCCATTCATTGCATGAATCTATAATATACATAAAAGGAGGTTATATGAAAGATCATCAGGCATAACATGGATCAGTGTATCCACTATGGCTTTCCCAACTATAATAGGTAAAGCAATCACATAGAGTACATTTTTTTGACATTTTCAAATCCCTTAAGAGATAAAGAACCAAGTTGAATTTTTGACTTATCCACACAAAGCGTATCCAAAAGGTTTATGCTACACACATTAAGGGCTAATCCATTATCACCTAGGGTTTTATTTATCCCTTTTCTTTTGTATTGATATAGTATTATGAATGCTTTTTTTTTTTTGCACTTCCAAAGAGGGGAGATCACTTTGGTGGAAAACAATGTCAGTATGTTTTCCTTGAGTCATGGATGCTATGTCATTTGGTTGCACATTATAAGGGACAAGAACTTGTTGCAAGTCTACTTGAATTATGTTGTGATATTGAGGGAAGGATTGGATAACGACCCACAATGATATCTTAGCAGGAGTATTCTTAAGTTGCTCGATAAGATCATACTCCTTTCGACCAAGTAAGATAGGGTTAGATAGGATAGGATTAGGAAAAGGTAAGAGTGTTGGGGTTAGTTGTGGTGGTTTTAGATTGTTTCTAGTTTTATATGTATGACCAATGGTATTAGGACTTAGTTGCTATAAAACACCGTTTTTAGGTGGGTAAAGGACAAATTCAAGTTTGTTTTGAGTTTGAGGTTTGTGTGAAGGGGGGTCAAGGATGAGTTGAGGTTGAATAATATTAACATCTCTTAGTGAATGAGAGTCTAATGTTACTACATCATCTTCATACAATATAATAATATAATTATTATCAATGCTTTCCTTTTGTTGCATCATGATATCCTCCCTTAGAGGAGAGTTTTTAGAAGAACTTGAAAGAAAATGTTCTTGGCATTCAAGGATTGGTTCTTCTAAAATGACTTCATTGCAAGTAAGGGAGTTATCCATTGTTGGATTGTCTTGGTTAGGAGAAGGATCTATTTTATTATCCTTGTTCTCTAAGGTCTCATTCTCTTGTGGCATATTATCTAACCTAGGAGAAGAGCTTGTAAGAGGGTATGTGTAGGATCATGATGGGCCAAAAAGTGGTGATATGATGGGTATGTGTAGGGTATGTGGCTGGAAATTTTTTTTTACCCAAAACTGATGAAACAAAAAGGGTTTTTAAAGGAGATTCTCAACTTTCCACCAATATAAATTATGCTTTACTTTTTGTAGACACACAAAATTAGCATCATGCATATGCATCCGCTCATTCATAAATCAAATTCACATTCATCCGCTCACTAAATAAATCAAACACAACAAATCCATTCACTAGGTAAATCAGGACTATTAAATAAATCAACTTGTCTCACATCAACCTTTAATTAAATAAATCAAGCATTCATTTAATCAAATCCAAATGCATCTTCCATCCTTCTTGATTTAAATAAATCAAATATTCAAGTCAAAGAGGTCAAACATCCTAATCATCATTAAACTTATCTAACCATGACTAAATGCTAATCCTAACCACTTGCATTCTCTAGATTTTGCCACTTGCACCAATAAATCAATTTATTGATTTATTAAATCATCATTTTCACTCAACATGGCATCTTTGAGGAATATTCCATCAGGTTTGAATTCAAAAGGAAAGTTGAAATGTACATCCAACAAGTCATTTATGAGCTATTACATGGCTCTTACATGTCCCCTTCCAAAGGTCAAACTCAACATTCATTGCACAAATTTGAATTTGAAACTCCTTCTCTTGGGAACATTTCCCAAATCTTGCACATCCTCAAGCCTATCACAACTTGATAAGTGGCCTCTTCCTATTGGCTTGATCTTTTTCCCACATTCATCCATTTGGCCAATCTCTCATCAAGAAAATATTTAAATAGAGGCATCATTCTCCACAATTTCATCTACATCTCTTGCAAGGTCACTCTCTTAAAATGAGAAATTATTTTGCTCATCATTACTCCACCATCTTCATAGAATTTTCATCATGGAGCTTATCTATCAAGGATTGGGAAAGGGCTATTTTCTACAATAGCACCAATCCACTATGAGATAAAGTTGGATCATGTCTTTTATATGCTTTGTTTAGTTTCAATTGCTTCATTTTATTGCATGATTGACATGTTTCATTATTTCATAGGGATGTTGAAATGTTGCTTTGTTTTAAACTAACCATTTGCAGATTTTTAGATCGACACTTTTAATTTAATAAATAATTATTATTCATTTTCTATTTGAATTATGACTAAAGTCTCGATTGATAGGCTGATTGAAAAGCATCTATAGCTTTCAAATGGTATCACATTTTTTGAATCTGAAACATGTGTCACATTCTATGCTTTGTATACTATATGATTAAAAAAAGAAAAATTGAATTTCATAAATTTTTGACCAAGTTAAGGTGGTCAAACATACAAGTTTTTATATTTTTTAAAAGTTGTAATAAAAAAATTATAATTAAATATTTACTTGGAAAATAATTACAAAAACATATGCATCATATCGAGACATGAGTCGTATACTGATATCTAAAATATTATAAAAAAATATTATCATTTTATTATGGTTAGGGTGGTTACATAGACACCTACTTCTTATTTTTTCCCAAAAATTTAAGTACTACTACATTGAAATTTCTAAATTTCATGAAATAGATTTTTTTCTTTTTAAATAAACCTAGTAGTTTAGAAACTACATTCAATTTTCTATAGATTCTATTCTTACATATTTTTGAAATAATATAGATAACTTATTCAATTTTTTACGTCAAGTTGCGTAACTTTGATTTTTCTAATTTTTTTGGCACTTAAGGGCCTATTTTTTCCATGATGATCCTGCACATACCCAAGATGTTCATCACATTCCGTGGGTAGATTTTGTAAATTATTTTCATCACAAGTGGGGGAGGCATCAAGAGAATGACCACTATGAGTTTCAATTAGATTCTCCCGAATGGTAGGAGTGTTAAATAGGCACAAGACAACTAAGAGGGGGGGTGAATCAGTTGTCACACTAATTCAAACTTAAAAATTTATCACTTATCAAATATTCAACCACACTATTTTGTTATTAGATATGAGCATGAAACACATATAACAGAAAGTAAATCAACACAATGAACACCAGATTCTTACATGGAAAACCTAATAAGGGAAAAACCATGGTGAGGGTTAACTCACACTATATAGTATTTTAAAAGAGGCTCACTACCAAAAGGACTCGCTATCCAAGTATAAAGGATCACTACCTACAAAAAGGACTCTCTATCGAACAAGAGGCTCACCACCTGCAAAAAAGATTATACAAAATAGAGTAAGGCTTTATAGCCCAAAATGAATTAGAAAGATGCACCTAACATGTGCTAATATAGTTTCAGGTATGCTCACAATTGCTTCCTTTCTTATCACACCTTCACATTCATTTCTTCTTCACTATTTCCTCTATCACTTTCCTATAGACTCACTGCACAAATTCACATGCACACATTCATAAACACACTTACACACACACCCAAAATGTTCACCATATACTTATATATATGCTTGATCTTCATCACAAGCACTTATTAGGTTGGATCCATAAAGTATTTTCAAAATGATTTAACCATTATTATGTCAGCTTCAATCATTCACAAAATATTTCCAAATACACAAAACAATCTTTAGCACATTACATCATGTTGGCTCAAACTAAAAATAGATAACATATAAGTTTTCATATCAAATCAAAATTATCTTAACAAGTTGACCAGGAATAGACTTCAACACAAAAAGCAACAATCATTTTGTTGGTTGCCACTGTGCTATATGAGCACAAGAGTTCTAAATAACCTGATCATGCATGCCTTTAACATCCATTGATAGTATCCCAAAACACAATTAGAGATTATTAATTATGTAGAAGTGTGGACTAGAATACCAAACGAGAAACCAAAAATACTAGATCAACCACTTGAGCAAATAAGCAATTGTATAAGAATACCAGACCCAACTACCAGCATATTACCAACATGGTGACATCAATGACAACAAATAGATAATCTATTCATTCTTCCAATAATCTTCCCCTTTGTCATTGGTTGCAACATGTGAACATAAATTCTCTCTCCACTATCTCCAACACTCTCCATTCCAACACTCCCCCCTTTGACATCAATGGAAAAGTGAACCAAAAATGAGTGCAAACATGGTGAAATCAAAATTTCAAGACTTCCAAAAAAAAAATTCAAAAAATTCCAACAATCTACATGATTTAAGTGAAAAAAAATTAAGTGAAGATGACATTCTTCACCTGAAACACCTTCGTATACCTTTCTTTAAGAACTGGATACAACTTCTTCTAGTTAAAGACAATAGACTCTGATTTTGTGCATGAACTTTCCAATAATCCTAACAAAGTAAAAGAGGGTGACCAATCTATATTAGAACATTATTTCTCGACATCTTTAGCATCAACAAGAATTCTAGAAAGATGGTCTAACTAGACTTCACCAATTTCTTTAAGAAGAAAGAAGGTATTTGTGACATTATCTCTCTATCTTTGTGTAATGATTAGTTCAACCTGAATTTCATGAACTCTTATCCTTTGCTTCCATTCTTTATCTCCAAATATATCTAAATTATTACCAATCTCATTCACCTCAGCTTCAATTGCTTCAATTATGCTTATGAAGTTGTCTACAATAGCATGCCACCAAAGACAATACTTGTAAAAATCTAAAATTTCTTTAACACACTTCTTAGTTTCCTCAATCAATCTAGACAATCTTTGCATAGCCTTTCTACATCTTCTTTCAACCAAGATTTCCATCTTACGACTACTCAAACCTTCAAGCAACATCCTTTCTTCAATAATTTTAGTCAAATTTTCTAGCAAGAAATAAAAAAATTAGATATATGAATGCCTTTCTGAAGTAGATAATCCACCAGTGCGTCATCAATTTTTATTTTGTCAATAGGCCAGGTAACATTCCATAGTTCACCAATCTTCATTTTTCCTTCAATTATCATAGACTAGATATGATTAGGATCAGGGGATTCAGTGCAAGTCAGAGATTATTTCTCCTTCTCATTTGAAATTTCAATGACATCTTAAGTCATCTACTTTCTCTTTTTCAATTCCAGAGGGAAATCACTGATAACAATTTCCATTTTTCTTTTTTCAGAGGAAGATCCCACTTTGAGTCGATTTGATGTAGAAATATAGGAGCAAGGGTTTGCTCGTAAGGATGAGAAACATGATCTACACATGTTTTCATTATCTTCCAAAGACTCCAGATGTATGTAAATTTGTTTCCAATTGGGATACCATATTCCCACATCACATAATCTTTTCCTGGTAGAGAATTTAGAAAGTAAAACACTAGGCATACTAGCAAGGATCCAAAATGAAATTTATAATTCTCAACCAACGACATTTGAACATTTTCAATAAAATTCTCAAGCAACAAGATAA
Organism: Sequoia sempervirens; assembly: GCA_007258455.2. Taxonomy (NCBI): domain Eukaryota; kingdom Viridiplantae; phylum Streptophyta; class Pinopsida; order Cupressales; family Cupressaceae; genus Sequoia; species Sequoia sempervirens. Next base: position 977,987,024 of record VDFB02281492.1, read on the forward strand.
ATCAATAAAATTGTATGTTCTCCTTAACCATCATGTTGGAAATATGTACAACAATAGCCAAAGTTGAGCTTTCATGATTTTTGAAATAAATTTTGTATTCAATATACCATATGTAGCATACCTAATGATGGATTCAACTAGTGTAACAATCAACAATGCTCTTTGATCTCTGCCAATGCTAGTTAGCTCCACCACATCCTTATATTTCACAATTTTCTTTCCAGGAAGTTCTCCAATGCTGCATAATCTAGTGATCACTTCAATTGAATCCTTCGAGACCAAGAAGGGTTTGTCCAAAATAATATTTCCATCCTTAAAATAGTTCAACAAGATAACTTCCTTATTTGTAACCCATGAAAATTCACTCCAAAAATCCATCCCTAGGGTTCTTATATTTTGTAATTTGGCTTTGCTTAGCCCTAGTTCAATTTCCTTCATTTTCCTATGATCATATTCTTCTACTTCAAACCTTTTCAAATTTAGAGGGTTAGCATCACACAAACCACTATCGATTGCTATGAAATTCAATGAAACTTCTTTGATTTTCTTCTTTCCTTATGCAAATAGAGAGAAGGTTTCTAGACTACCTTAATCAATCTTCAAATTCCCTTCAAAAACACTTCAAGCATGCCTCAAGAATTCCTTAGAGCACCTTTTGACAATTTTAGATGCATAATTAACTAAAAACATCACAAATTTCTACTTAACCACCATTGAGTTTTCTTTAAGCACATTGAATGTGGAAAACACAAAAAGCTACTAAACACACACTTCACTTAACATAGAAAACCTTCAAATGGTCCGAAAATCCTCATACCAACATAATTTTCTTTGTTTCCTTTTCCAGAACCTCTGAACAAGAATTCTTCACATTCTAACTACATGCCAACCTCTAACATGCCATTCTTCCAGGGGGTTTTTATGATCTTCTAATAATGCTCCCCCTAAGACCATGCTATGTTTAAATTTTGAATAATTCATCTGTATTGCATGAGGGTACAGGCACATCAGGAGTCTCAGATTTCACTTCTTGTTCTTTCTTCTTCCATGTCTTCTCCATCTCTTGCTTGATCTCTTCTTTTTCAATCTTCTTTACCAGTTCACTCTTTTCTTCCAAAGTAGATGTCTTGTCATTCTTATTCTTGCAAACTTTATATACATGTCCAGATTTATTGTAGTTATAACAGATCACACTTTTATGATTAGACTATCCTCCATTATTATATTGTATTCTATGGTTTATTCTATGATATTTACATAAATAAATATGTAGATTTGGGAACCAAACTTATTTTTCTTCCATGGTTGAACTCAGAAACTCTACCGTTTTAATAAAATTTGTATTCTACTATAGATAGGTCTAGATGTTATAATTTAGAGTCATGAAACGAATAATTTGTATAATTATTGTGATCAAACATTCTTTGAGAAGAGAATTAAGAAATATAATTCCCTTGATTAGATATTTAAAGTTGATTAGCTATATTTAGATAATCGAAGGAGTTATTAGAATAAGCATAGGTAGTGATGACGTATCAATTAGCTAATAATATATCTTCTCTATAGTGCACAATAAATTTAGCCTTTGATTGTTATTGTAGGTGAAGTAGAGATTTATAAATACTTTGGAACAATTGATGTGATCGGGTTGACTAAATACAGTAGGAAATATATATTAAAAGATGTATTATTATAACTATAGATGAATGTGGATACTATCTTAATTAAATATATATCTTTCCAATTGTAATATAACATCATAACTTTGATGAATTCATTAGGTTAATAAACCTTAAAACCTCCTTACAATTTTTTAAGTCATTAGAAATTTAATTAGGAAGAATTTTTATATTTACATTCATACTATGGTTATGGTAGAAGGAGGACTATATCCATGTGATTAATTGTTTTGGTTAGACAAGTACATTGGGTAATCAAGTAGATTGAATAGCAATACTTGTATGTAGATAAAAAATTGAATTAAATTACCTTAGTTTTTCATTCATCCTCTTAATTATTTAAGAGTATTGTGAGATGTGAAAATAGTGCCTCTTTCGTATTGTTTGATTGAGTGATTATTTATAATGAGTAATGTGTTTGATTAGTGGAATTTGGGGCCTAGATAATGAGTGTCATGAAATGTGGTACAATGATGTATTAAATGAAGTATTCCTTGGTTGCAATGTTGATTGATTCCTTGTAATGAATTTTGATGTTTGATTAGAATGATTGATGTAAATTTTGAGTTACTGATTTTATGGGAGTCTTTTGTGCGATATTGTGGTAGACTTCCAAAGGCTAGGCGAGAACATTTTTTGGTATATATGGATTCTTCTGTTGACTTCTCCATTGATGTAATGTTGGTTGATTTTACTATTGTTTATTGGGTTGTTTCGATATTCAGATGATATTGCTTATTATTTTATGGAAGGATCACTTTTGTGTTAAATGGTTATTGTGAGACTTCCCGAGGCTTTTGAAAAAGTATTTTATATGTGGGTTTTATGCTTGCCTCATTTTAAAGAATCTTATATGAGAAAGTTATCACTATTGTCTTGAGAATGATTGATGATATACCTGTGATGTCTACATGAGGTTCATTAGCCTTGCATAGTATATTCTCCACCTTGATTGGGACTTGTGTGTGGGATGGTTATGCCTCACCTTGTTCTGTATGTTTATGAGTTTTTTGATTGTGCAGGTTGGATTTTCCCTCTTGATTTCATTGGGTCTCCTAGTTTCTAGTATGGGAGTGGCTCTCAATACGGATTGGCGCAAAATGTAGCCCAAGGTATCCCACGCGGGAGTTTCTTAATTAAGTGATAACCTAAAATGAAATAGAGGGTTGGGTAGTAATCACACTAATCAAGATAAGTCAATGCCTCACTCATGGCTCAAGTTCTCGTATAGGCTTGAGATGAGTTGAGAAGGCCTGGAATGGCAAGATCAACTGCCTTGTCCTCACGAGAGGTATGTTGATTCTGCATACGTTTGCATGAGCGACCGAGGATCAGTAGATGCTACTAGGGTAACCCATGATGGGGGTCGGGGCCTAGGAAGATATTCTTGGGTAACCCATGGAAAACTATGTGATTACACTCCTCCTACAACAACCTTGTATTCCCTTGCTTCTTGTTCACTTGATGTTGTCTACCTCTGGAAGTGTTGTTATTATCATTCGATGTTGTACTATAATTTTTCATTGATGTCATGTTAGCCCTTGTATTGTATGATGTCTCTTAACTAATCATGGTTGTGGGGCATTTTCACTATCTCCTAACATGGGGGTGGACCTTAGGGGTCCACATCGCTGGGTGGAATGTGCCTTGTACTCCAATGGGTTCCCTCACTTTGTTCTTGTTCATGGTGACTACTCCTGTATTTGAATACTTTTGCACTTGTTCTAGTTCATGTGGTTAGTATTCATGTACTTGTATTGTTCCATAATCATATTGTATCATGTATATACTTATGATGTACTCTCCTTGCATGTATACGAGGAGATAATGTTGTTCAAATGTAAAGATGTAATGATGTATTATTGTGACCAATTTTATACTCTCTCTTGTAATGGTTAATGCAATGGATGTTATTATCAATTTAATAATCTATGATGATCTTATATTGATGGCATGAAATGAAACCCTTTTTGTTAGATGAAATTTTTTAATGTAATTATTTACAATTCTTGAATGGGAATCTAGTAACATTGTCATGGACCTTAGAGGACTTAGGTTAGAACTCAAGCTATTGTTTCATTTCCAATAATGTGAATGTTGCACTTAAAAAAAATGGTTTTGTTTTAACTGTGTTATTGTGTTGTCCTTTAGGGTTTCGTGGAAGGGAATTACAAAAAGGTACCCATCACTTTAGGTCTACAAATGGCATGGACCCAGGCCCACAACTATTGTTACTCAAAAAGTTAACATAGGTTGAAGAAATTATTATTGCTAGGGTGGCTCTAGTTTTACAGGTGTCCCACACTAGAGGATGCCAATTTAAATATAGTGGTCACATGATAAGCTTCCCTTAGGATATCTTGAGCATAGATAAACTTTTTCTACACTAATTGCAATACCTTGAGATCGTGATCATCCACTAGACCACCATTGAAGCAAGGAATTATGATTGTTAGGTTAATAAACATCATGTCATGAATGCATTGAAATACAAAATTCAATATGAAAAATGCTACAATGATGTTGAGATTGATGTTGAGGCTCTTAATATGTTACCTGATGTTGCTATTGATGTGTCCAATTTCTTTCATACAATAGATCAAGTTTCTAATGAAGAGTTAATGCCATCAACTAGCTCAACAAATGATGGTTAAGAAGAAAATGGATCTTCAAAATTTTCATCATTTATTCCTTCCTTACCAAATGCTATATGAAAGCTACAAGAAACCAAACATGCCTTACAAATTGAAAAAAAAAAGAAGAAGAATATCCTATCTTGGCCTGACATTAGCTCTTCTCCTATTAATGAATACAAAATTGAAGGTTTATTTTCAGTGGTGTTTCCAACATTGTTCCCCACTGGAGAAACACTTCCCCTTCAACCAAGAAATGTTAAAATTCACTTGCATGAATATTCCCTCCACCTAATGAGATATTTTGACCACACACAGATTTGGCAAACATGTTAGGTTTAGATATTTTCTCTACAACTTGAGAACGAGACATCATAACTAAGTGTGTCATAGAAAAAAGGACCTCTTGCTTGACATGGGAATAATTCATAATAATTTGTCTTAATGAGGCCTTGATTCAAGTGTTGTGATGCATTCTATTCATCCACACTAGGTCATGGACCCTTGCAAATTAAACAACATGCCTCTAATGATGTCTTGTGAAGGTGTTGTGAAGTGTTGTAAAACATTTCTACACTGTTCTAGACCTTATTCATTAGAATTCGCCTAAAAATCACCTTTTCATCACTAATCAAGTCCTATTTTGAAGTGTTGTAAACTCTTGTAACAAGCTTTCATGCTTCTCTAGGAAAAATTTCACTATTTACACCTTTCTTATGCTTTATTTGACCCCTTTATGCCCTTATAATCTTTAATTAAGTGTATTTCTGAATGTAAACTTGACATGCAACATTAAATGTGACTTAATTCCCAATACCTACTTACAAACTCAAGGTAGGACACATTCACCATGGGTAGAAAATGAGTCCTTGTTGTCTCCAAATTCAAAATATTTCAAATTTCCTTTTGGGTTCTAATTGAAAATGACTTGATGTTGGCTTATGATGAGGTATCATTGGGTTACTAAGGCACAAGTGTGCATAAATAAATTTTTTTCTTCTCATTTTAAATCTCCCATCTCACACACATTCATTCGTCATTATTCATCCACCATTCTTCCATCTCAAGTCAAGCAATCTAGGGTTTCATCATTGCAAGTCATCAAGAAAGCTTCTAAAGACATTCAATGGCTGATCTTTCATGTTTTGCTACATAATTTCAAGTTCAAACATCATGGAAAGGTAATCAATTCCATTATTACATGTTTCATTCCATTCTTTCATCATTTTGGTTTAATTACCTAAAATGGGTTTGACCAAGGCAAACCCCCATGCCTTAATATCCAACTTTTCTCTCTCTTGTCTTGTGTGTTTACATATTTAGACATTTTGGAAGCTTGGAAATCATCGAAGATCAAGTTATAAAGTTTCTTAAGTATTCTCATCATTCAAAAAGTCAAAATATCAACAAAAGCTCATTTTGAAACCCAAAAATTAGAGTTTCAGATGCAAACACCTATAAGAAGTCAATCGTAGATCAGAAACTCCATATTCCACTTTTGAAAATTTAGAAATTCAAAAGTGTAATCATTCACTATGGGTGGAAAATGAGTGCCACTACATCATTTTTTTGTCTTTTGCATTTTAGATACTCTTTTTTCATAAACAGATCCAGCTTAGTTTTGCAGAATTGGGATTGATTCACCCAGAATAGCGAATGAGTCCCACCATGCCTAAAAATCAGCATCAAAAACACTTTAAATGTCATTTTCAACCTTTATCCACATTCTAGGTGCACACTTTCAGTTTGATTAATTTTTGTTGCAGTTTGCTATTCATTTCTAGGTGTTCTTGCATTAAACAATGTGTTTTCAAACAAGTTGTTTCCCTTTAGTTTCCATTCATTAGTCAATCAATCTTATTAGTTTCTTGCATTTAAAAATTACATATAGGTATATTGCATCCATAGTCCATCCATATTACATTGAATTTGAATGTAGAACATAAGCATTTTTGTCCCATCTTTCTCCTTTTAGGTGAAAAACCATAGAAGCGATAGAAAACAAGTAGGTGCCAAAAATCTATGTTTCACCAACAAATAATTTCTATCTTTTTTTGAGTGGATCTAGAGGAAAAAATCCACAAGTCATTGTCTATTTTGTTGTAATAGCTTCAAACTGCTCCCGATCACCAAATAGTCGAGCAGTTGATGTGTTTTCACACATCATTATGTTGGATCGACTCTTTTTGGAACTCTTGTTGGGCCCAACTAACTTCCATGATCGAACAACTTAGAATACCTACCTTTTTTTTCACTTTCAGCTATGTGGACACAAACTGGGCTGACCTACAAAATTTTTTCTCTTCTATAGCTCGTTTAGCAATGGAGCCTTCAACAAAGATGCTAATAGATAGTGTTTTTCAAAATCCACATATAACATCTTTATATTTGCATCATAGATTCTCAATTTTCCATGAGGAGGTGATCAAGAAGGTTTTGAATGCAAAAGATTATTGGTATAGATATGAATGGCAACATCATGGCTTTGCACATATGCATGGTTTTTTATGGCTTCTAGAAGCTCCCAACATGGACACTCTTGATTGGTCCAATGACCATGATGTTGCCATGGCAAGGCACTTTTTTGATAGATATGTTCCAACTTGGAATCCACATTTCCCTGCACAAAGATTGCTTAGAATGTATCATTGTTCTAAAGAAAACTCGTGCTTTCTTACCATGAGCTCGATCCTTTCCAATGATATAATCATATATTATGAAGAGTTGCTAAACACAGTTCAAAGGCGCACAAAATGGTTCGAATATACTCATTTAAGGAGAAAAGGAGAGAAATTGCAATGCTGGTATAAAGCACCTTGGCAGTACCAACTTACCTCTACATTGACATCTGATGTTGAGTCCAACAAATCCTACAAGCCAACAAGAAATGATGATTGCTTAAATATTCATAGCCCAACCATGCTTTCAATTTGACATGCCAATGTTGACTATTGGCCAGTTGTTCCTAGCCAAATTGTTTTGAATTATATTTCTAAATATGCAGCTAAATCTGAGAAAAAATTAGAAAATTATCTATATATGTTGAAAAGACTTGCAAATAAAAATATAGTTGAGGATAGAGCACTGGTTGCATATCAAAAATCCATGATGAATATTCTTGTGGAGCATGACATCTTTGCACAAGAGACGTGCCATATGTTGCAAAAATTACCTCTTCTCACTTCAAGTCAATGATACATTCATTTGAATGTTGGAAAAAAGACATGGTTCCATATAAACAAAGATGATATTGATGAAGAGTTGCCAACAAATTATATTCACTGCTATATGCAAAGGTGTCTAGAGCTAGGTGGTGTATCCCTAATTGACTCGGTCCACCAATATACACACTCATAGAAGTGAAAAAAGGCTAAATGGAAATTGAGGCACTAGCCTATAGTTGTCCTTGTCCACCCATTGTTCAAGATTGTTCTTGTTGAAGATATCAAGATATTTGAGACATTTTGTTGGACTAAACTTATGTTATACAAACCTTTTCGGAACATAAAAATAGATATAGATATTCTCAAACAAGACATAACACAAATTTGGAAATTTTTAAAAATTGTTAGTTACCATCCAAGGCATGTTAATAGACATTAAGTTGCATCCACAATTGAAGAAGAACATGATGGTGATATTGATGATTTGAACCATCAACCTTCTTTGGATGAATATGAATGGGAATTTTTCTCTTGGCTTGGTACTCCTACTAACTTTAGTATAAATGAGCTTCAACTATTCAGTAGGTAGGATTTTGATATGAACCATTCGTGGAATACAAACCTTGTACCTAAACAACTTCATAATATTGCTTTGCAGTTCATCCCATTAGCCAAGGCATAGTGTGAGAAAGCTATGGTACATTTTTTTCGTATAGATATGTTATCCCATCAACTTTCACCAAATTAGTAATCAACCCTTCAAATAATCCAGTCCCATCACATGCAATCTTCACCCAAAGCCCCTCTTTTCATGATAATTCAAGGGACAGTTGGCACTAGAAAATGATTTTTGATAAATTGTATTTGACAACAAATAAACACCTCTTTTGCTCGATCCAATAGTTGCTTGTTCACATTGGCTGCTACAAGTGTTGTTGCATACAACATATGTGCCTCTACAATCCATACAACACTTTGGATTCCCATAAAGGATATGAATCCTTTGGAAGGGTAGGAATTGACAATATTCCAAAAACAATTTAATTATATTCAATAAATTTTGATAGATGAAATGAGTTTTCTAGGCCCAAAGTTACTGCAAAAAATAGATAGTTAGTTGCGCCAAGCATTCCCAAATAACCAAAGGTAGCCATTTGGCAATGCTTCTTTGAAACTTGTTGGAGATCTTTCCCAATTTCCACTTGTCATGGATACACCTATTTACGCTTCATGCTCATTAGTTGTAGCCTTGTGGCACACTTTCATGGTCTCAATAACATTGGACACTATTTTCTACCAAAAAGGAGATAGCCCTTTGCAACAAAAGTTTTGGGAAATCCTTCTCTATATAAGAAATGGTGAGGCTCTCCATGATCACTGAAAAAAGCTTAGTAAATAAACAAATAAAATTCTCTCAACCACCAAAATAGAACAATTTGATGTTGCTACACATTCATTTTCCACGAATTACTTGGTTGTATTCCACAACAAAAAAATGATCAAACAGTTAAATCTACCAATAGCCATTAGTATTGCTCGAGTTGCACAACAATAAGCATTTGATCATGGAGATGATGAATAGCTTCTCCCAAAATTGCTACTTTGTGTTGGTGAATATGTGATGCTAACAACAAATTTGTGGATTCAAGCTGCCCTAGTGAATGGATTGCTTGGTTTTGTTACAACTATTGTGTACAATGCACATTGTAAACCACCAAACCCACCTGACTATGTTTTTGTTCACTTCCAAAATTACATTGGCCCACCATGGGACCCAAAAAATCCAAGAGACGTCCCCATCCCAGTTATAGTTCGGGGTAGTCAAACACAAACTCCACTCACTATGGCATGGGGAATCACAATACATAAAGCACAAGACTTAGCATTGGATAGAGTAACAATAAACAAAGGTAGCAAAGAGAGGCAAGGGTTGAATTTTACAACTATTTCTCATGTTAAATCAATTCAAAGACTATGTATTGATCCAACTCTCTCATTTGAGACATACTCTAGGCTTGGAAACAACAAATACACTACTCAACATCGCAGCGAAGAGATGCATCTAGAACAACTACAGCCCTCGCTAAATGCTTCTGCTCAGAACCTATAGTCCAAGTTATAAAAAAGGCTACAATATAATTGTTCTTGCATCTTCCTCAGCGTGTGTGCCATCGTATTTTAAAGCATTTCTAATTTGAATTTTAGAAAAACATACCAAGTAATAATTTGTACAAAATGGGTATAATGCGAAAGATGCACAAAGATACTATGCAAAAATAACTAGAGGGTACAACTTGTACAAGCTAGTGGCATGTTTTGATCATTCTATTCTATTAATCTACCGAATTCTCATTCTAAGATTTTGGTGTGTGATACTTTCAATATATGGAATCCAAAACAATACACTCTTTTGTATATTCCATTTTCCCATCTTTGTTTAAGTTTATTACATTCCATGATGTCAATTGTTTATTAGCATACCTATAATTCTCTTTCAACTAATTTTAACATATAGTGGTGTAAAAATATAGTTACAGTTGTCATAGATTGATACATATGTAGATACAATCAACTTCAACTATCAAAGATGCATAGAGATTGGAACTAACAATAACTAGAAGCCAAAATTTCTATAAGTCAATAACATGTTTAGAACATTCCAGTATATTAAACTATATATGCACATACTATAGATGCATTCTCAAAAAAAATATCTTGCATTTGACTAATAAGTTTAAAATCCTACAACCATGTTGTGTTTTCTATTCTCACTACCTATATACGTTGAGTTTTCACATTTTTCCTCTATGCTTTGCTCCCACATATTTTAATTTCTTTTAGTTAGCTTTTCTATTAGATTTATTTGATTCAAATACCTACAAAATTTTTTCTACAAAATTATTTTTTCATCATTTCCCTATTTTACTATTCCTATATATTGCATTCACAAATATATAGCCTTGTCTACATTTTTTTTTTTTCGTGATACATGATAAAATTCCATGTTATTTGTCATGGGTTGATTGAGCATGTATACAATGATCATGGAGTTTATTGGCTACATGGTTTGGTGATCGTACCTTGTTCAATAGACACAAAATGGTAGGTGCTTGCTCATGTGATAGTTGATACATCCTGGAATTGTTTTCTTTTGCTTCCATTATGAAATGACACACAATGGAGAGCTCTGTAGTTGTCCTGCTCTATAGCCTACATTGTTTTCACTCCTTTTCTCATAGTAATCCATTCTGTAATGTGTTTTTCCCATTCCATACTTATCTAATTTCAGACATTTATTTTGATATAATAATATAAAATGTTGTTTTGCAGTAGTATCATGTTGGGCTCAATGCAAAGATAGATCGAAAAGCAAAAATATAGCCCATGTGTTGGACAATTGGTCCTTGAAAGATGACCATAGCTATAAGTGTAAACATGGTTTGTTTTATATATTTATATTTTCTTGATTTATACATTCAAACTTTTTATGCCTCCATGGTCGGATGCCCTCTATATATTTTTTTCTATATATAAACATTCATGCATGGATTGGATGCCAGCTTTGGATTTACAAACCTAGCGCTTTCAAACACCCTCGATTTGGAAATTAGGAGGGATTATCCAATGTTGTATTTCTTTTACAGACTGATACACTCCTCCCACACATCCTCATTAAGGGATACCATACTTCTTTAATGGTGTGGCAAGAGAGTCTCCTTGTTTTTGGCCCCCAAGTCCTTTCTAATAAAGGCTCACATAGTAAACCCATATGTAGCCCATAACTCATAATTAAAATCTAGGAACTCCCACTAATAGTGATCTCATCCGCTTGTCAGTTAATGACATGACATAAATAGATAACTTGTGTTTCAAATTACACAATGTTGGCCAAAACCTACCACTCTCCTCTTTACTTAATATTTTTATTTTATTTTTATTATTCAATGTTCATTTTATATCTTGTTATGTTGTAGTTGTGGCTACTCCAGTAGTCATGTATGCAAAATAAATCATGGTTTACAAGATGCTACTACAAATGTGAAAATTTAGGTGGACTTTACTCACAATCATAAATCCCTTGACCTCTTTCAAATGAATTCCCCACGCACTAAATTTTATGACATACATTTTCTCATTATTTAGTTGTTATATTCATGTTAATATTTTTAGCAATACATATATATATATATATATATATATATATATATCAATATATATATATATATTGATGTATTCTTCATTATATTAATACTCTTCTATATATGTGTTACTATGATTTATGCTACTATACAATAAGTATTTTATTGATACATTATAACTATAACTTGTTATGTATATCAATATAACACATAATATTAGTGTCAAATCTTAAGCATGCAAAAATAACATAGTTTTCAATCACTAACTAAACCTTAATATTAGTTGATTTAAATATTCCATCATGAGATCGTAAATTATTTTACTAGCTTAACTTATAAGTTTCTTGCACATAGTATGATTGATTTGTATATGGTGATGTATTATTTTATTTTCATGTTACCAACTAAATATTCATTAGTCATAGTGTTTAAAAATTATTAAAAATTCAACCAAATCCACTACTCATAACTATTATTCCACCAATTGTAATTTGTAATCCAATAACAATTACATATAACTATAATATTTAATATAGCAAGTGTAAACATAAACAAATAAATAACATAGTGAGATTCAATTATAAGACTCAAACTAGAAAATCCCTACAAGCATATATGGGGAGCTAACCAGGTGGCCTAACATTCTCCCCCCTTGTATAGACTTCCTCCTGGAAGTCCTTAAGGATTGGAAACTTAACCTCATCTAGCAACACCCCTGAAACTGATTAATATTTGACTTAATTTTCCTACTTGATGAAAGGAACAAAACATAGTACTTTGATCTAGAATTTTAATGCAAAGGTTTGAATAATATCCATCTAGCACTTAAATTAACAAACAACCTAACCTAAATAGTGTTACATGAATAAAACAAAACTACACTAATACCTCTATCATTTAGCATAATTCCTTTCAACCATAGTAACTCAACCATGTCTCCTTCTACAAGGACGTTTAGCAGTTATACTCTCATTACAATAAATTTTTAACTACCATCCATGTAGTTATCTATTATTAACCATTTAACCATCTTTAGTACATTACAAAAGCATTTATCAACACACATTAGCATTCTTGGATACAAATCAAAAATTGTTTTGCACCATAAACATCACTTATGTTGTTAGAAGTATTTTTGTTCCAAACATGTCCTTAAGAGAATGTCTTACCTTATAATCATGATACTCATACCATGTCTCAAGGAATATTAACTTTGCATCACTTGGTACTATATTTCTCACATAGTTCACAGGTATGCCACATCACATTTACTTGCAATTTCACAAGAACATACAACAATAGTAAGGATGCTCTTCTGGATTGGGTGAGGCTCTTTCCATACAACCACATAATTTACAACACAAGGCTCATACAATGGGGTTTACACCGATGGATATTCTTGGATATACCATAGCCATTAGGAAAGTTATGCTGACATGCCAAGACTTCATCCAAAGACTGTGGTTCACCACTTAGTAGTGTATCCAGAAGAAAATCATGTCAAACAAAAGCTTCAAAAAATGCATCCTCATATTGCCCTACTAGTCAAAATGGAGCTAAAAAAGCTATTAGATGGAGGATTTATCCAACCAATAGACTATCCAAAATGGGTATCAAACTTGGTACTTATTTCAAAACCCAATGGAAATATCAGAATCTGCATAGACTTCAGAGATTTGAACAAGGCATGTCCAAAAGATGACTTCCCGCTTCCCAACATCGACATGATAGTAGACATGACAGCGAGACATGAGATGTCACTAATGGATGGATTCTTAGGGTACAATCAGATCATGCTAGCTAAGGAGGACCAACATAAGACGACTTTCACTTATCCATGGGGGACATACTGTTGGAACATGATGCCATTCAACTTGAAAAATGCAAGAGCAACTTATCAAAGGGCCATGACATTGATATTCCATGACATGATTCATAAAAAGAAAAAGACTATGTTGACGACATTCTGGCTAAGTCAAGAAAGAGAAAAGATCGCATAGCAACCCTATATGCCATCTTTGATAGACTAGAGGAGTACAAGGTCAGACTAAATCCAAAGAAGTGCATCTTCAGTGTATAATCAAGAAAATTGATAGGATATATAGTGTCAGTGAGAGGCATCGAAGTGGATCCAGCAAAAGTAAAAGAAATCCTTGAGATGGAGGCACCAAAGACATTAAAACAATTAAGAGGTCTCCAAGGCAGGCTTTAATCCATTAGAAGATTCATAGCACAATTGGCAGACAAACAAAACCCATATTCTCACCTACTCCACAAGGGAGTAGCATACAAATGGGATACCAAGTGTGAAGAGGCATTCAACAAAATCAAGGAATACCTACTAACACCACCAGTCTTAATGCCACCCATCCCAAAGAAACCATTGATTTTATATGTGTCAACAATAGCAGCAGCCCCGAAGCTCTTTTAGCTCAGTATGACGAAAATGGAACAAAAAGGGCCATTTATTACATTAGCAAGACAATGGTTGGGCATGAGCTAAACTATTAATTCATTGAGAAAGCATGCCTCACAGTAGTGTTTGCATCACAAAAATTCATACATTACATGTTGGCACATAAAATAAAACTCATCACCAAAATCGACCCTCTCAAGTATCTACTATCAAAGGAAATGATCACAAGAAGGATGGAAAAATGGGTGATGATATTATTAGAATATGACATCGAATATGTGGAGAGGAAAGCAATCAAGGGCCAAGTCATCGCAAACCAATTGGCAGAAGCACCAATCTATTCAAAGAACCCTCTTGTCTCAAAATTTCCAAATGAATCCATTTTTAATCTCTACGTAGCTAACAATTGGAAATTGTACTTCGATAGCTCATACACACAACATGGATCAGGAGTTGGTGTCTTCTTCATCACCCCACAAGGGGATTGCATACCAAGGTCATACAAACTAGCATTTACTTGCACCAATAACATTGCGGAATACGAGGCTTTGACCATAGGTCTCAGAATAGCACTACAGTGGAACATCATAGCTCTCAAAGTATATGCAGACTCTCAATTGATCATAAATCAAGTTAATGATGAATATCAGACCAAGGACGACAAGCTCACTCCATACAAGAAATTGGTGGAGACTCTCAAGGAATCCTTCATTGAAATTACATTTGAGCAGATACCTAGAGCTAACAACAAAGCAGCAGATGCCATGGAAACAATTGAATCCCTGCTTGATATCCCCCACAATGTCCAGAAATATGAATTCCTAATAGATCAACTTATTATGCCCGCATTCAAGGTACCAGAATCAAAATTTTCATGCAAAATCATTGGTCCCAATGATCCTTGATACCATGAAATTTGTACATACCTTTGAATAGGAGTCATACCAGCCGACTTACCATCAAACCTAAAACAAACCTTTGTCAAAAAGGCATCTAGATTTTTCATCCTAGGAGATACCCTATATCGTAGGAGCATAGAAGGAACCCTACTATGCTGCTTAAATGTTGAGGAGGCATTGACCACTCTAACTGAAGTACATAATGGTATATGTGGTTCACACTCGAGTGGAATGACCATAGCTAAGAAACTACTGAGGATGGGGTATTATTTTCCCACAATGGAAAGAGAGGCACATGATTATGCCAAAAGGTGTCCACAATGTTAGTAGCATGGGGACCTCATCCATGCTCTAGCTCAAGAGCTTCATCCTATCATAACACCATGGCTCTTTTTGCAGTGGTGACTCAATCTCATTGGGAAAATCACACCCACCTCATCTAATGGCCAAAAATTCATCATAACCACAACAAAGTACTTTACTAAGTGGGTGGAAGCCATACCCATGACGTACATAACTCGGAAGCAGATTTCAAAGTTCATCCTGAAACTATCTCATTTGCCGCTATGGTGTTCCACAAGCCATTATCTCAGATAATGGGACACCATTGAAAAACTAGGATATCCACGACATATGCGAAAAATTAAAAATCCAACATCACTTCTCCACCCCATACTATCCCCAAGGCAATGGCCAAGCAGAAGCTACAAAAAAAACTATTCTGAAAATCCTCAAGAAAATAGTCAATGACGTAGGTCATGACTAGCACTTATAGCTTAATCCACCCCTCTGGGCCTATCGAACTAGCATCCACACACCCACCGGTGCCACCCCCTTCTCTTTGGTCTATGGATCAGAAGCGATACTCCCCATTGAGATCGAGCTCCCATCTGTCAGGATATCATTGCAAAACCTCATCATGGACGAAGAGTATCAGGTATCAAGAATAAATGAGCTAGAGCTACTAGATGAGAGACATATAGATGTTTTAAATCATTTGCAAGTCTATCAGAATAGACTCAAAAGGAGTTACAATAAGAAAATTAGAAGCAGGACCTTCCAAGTCAGAGAACTGGTATTAAAAGAGAAACAGAAGAATGCCCCAATCCCAAGCAGCAAAGGAAAGTTTGAACCCAATTGGTTGGGACCATTCGTCATCATAGCAAGTTACAAATCAGGGGCATATCAGTTATCAACACCCGAAGGGGAACCTCTGCAAGAGCCCATGAATAGGTCTCATCTCAAAAAGTTTTATGCCTAAATATTTCAAGGTATAGAACCACAAAATCCAAAAAATTCCTAAAATGTCCTGAAAAAATGGTTACATCGGCGAAAACCTAGCAAACAGGTGTCTTGGTAACAACAACAAAAAAAAAAGCAAAAAAATCCAAAAAACATAGAAAAAGGATCAAAAAATAATAAAGAGAAAAAATCGTCCTCTAGTAAAAACCACTTCGGTGGCACCTTGAGCAAGTACCTTGGTGAAAACCTGGCAAACAAGCACCTTGTGTAAATAAGCACTTTCCATCCATCAAGATCTTTTACGGCTTGTTCTGCATCATCCATCCATTTTACTTCCATCATCCATCGCATTCAGGTCTCCACTCATCACTCATCCACTCGTATCTACACTATAGCTTGGTCATGTGTTTGTATCATGATCCATCCTAGTATTACTCGACCCATCCCCAAGGTCAGTTTGTCCTGCCTTTATCAGAGTAATCTATAACATCACACTGGGGGCATGTTCTCATCTGATCAAGATTCGTGTATATTCTTAAAGTCCTAAACATCAGAAAATCCAAAAACATCATAAAATCATAAAACCCAAAAACATAAAAAAAATCAGAAAAATCCAAAAACATCAAAACATCAAAAAATCAAAAAAACATCAAAACATATCAAAATCCCAAAAGTAGGTCAAAATTCAGTCAAAAAGCCAAAAAACAAAGTCATCTTGTCGAACTACGTTGTCTCTAAGCTTGAACGTAGGCAAGGTTGATCTTTGATAATCCCCTGAGACACTTAGGTCAATCCTTTAGGAGTCTATCATAATAAACTGACATTCCATCATGTATGTCTTCATTTGTAAATCGGTCAAGTCATCAGTCGAACTACGTGGTCTCTGCATATATAACGTAGGCAAGGCTAATCTGTTGATCAGCCCCCGAGGCCCCTAGGATAGGTATTTAGGTTAGTCTCTTGGTCAAAATTTTAGAAAACCCCAAAAACATTGGAAAATGAAAAAATCAAAACATTTCAAAATCTTAAAAAATACCAAAAACAACCTCAAAACATTGCAAAAAGATCAAAAACATCCAAATATTTGAAAAAATCCATCCACCTCATCTCGCTTGCACCCGCAATAACACCATCCATAATAAACTGATCGTCATCCTCAACCTTTGGTGAAATAGTTAGAAACAAGTCTAGTAGCTTAAAAGTAAAACTCAAAAATGTCAAGTCTCAGGTTTAAGTCAGTACATAAACAAGTTGGTCAATTCGTTGTGTCAATAGTCCATCATCCAAATAGTCCCATATCAATCATCTGATAACATCATGTCCTAGGATGAATCCTTCCTACAAAGGGCATTATTTATCAGAATGAAGACTTTGGATAAACAAAATGATGTGTTGCCATCCACTAACCTGTCCTAGGATGTATCCTTCCAACAATTGGCATTATCTTTTGGCAATAGTTTCGGTTCTTATCTTTAAAAACACATTCCATTTTGGTTAGTGGTATTGAAGAACATCAACTTGTTTGTGTGCTTTATCTTTGTCTTTTGACTTATCTTATTACACTCAATCCAAGGACCTCTCGATGATATCTAAACGAAGAATTTAGAGAGATAGGAATGGGGCAACAATTATTATCCTTTTGTCTGTTATGCTTGTTGGACGTTCTTGTAAAATAACCTTGGTGAATACTTTCTTTGTTAGATATGTAAAGAGGATGTTTTGGACAACTACCAAATCCATACATGCCAAAAGTGAATATACCAAGTAAAAGATTACCAAACATGAATCCAAAAAACTTTGGGATAAATATGTTTGTGAATCATACAAATGTTTTTCAAACTCCAAACAAGATGTTAACAACTCCATGTATTAATCCAAGTCAAGGTAACACAATGCAAAATCATAGTTACCTAAATCAAGGCAATGTGATTCCCAACACCAACAATGTTCCATTTCAACCTATCATGCTATATCTAAACATCATTGCAAATCAGAACAAGGTCCAAAATCAATTTTTCCATGATCCCATTCAAAAACCACAAGTATGCATCCCAAATTTGCTTGAACAAAAGCCAACTCAACTATATCAAGGGAGTCAAGATCGAAATCAAGATCAAATTTGGCAAGATCAAATTGCTACATTTACCAGAATAGTTGAGTCATTGCGCCAAGAGACATTTCCACCACCATTACCCATATCAACATCATTCCTTGTTTTAGGGCTTCCCCCTTTACCTAGCACTAATCACTCCATCCAAATCAATCCACCTCACACCAATCAAGCCATCACATCAAATCCTTTGAATATACCATAGACATCACACCAACAGATGACATCTAATCAAATGACAACATCAATCTTGACAAATCAAAATATGGTCTCCCAGGGATCTATCACCTCAGTCATTCTAACCATTCCTATCACCTCGATCACTCCAACTGCCCCTATCATACCCATCACTACCTCCAACACAATTCCAAATCCACCACCACTACCACCAAAACCAAATGCAGCAAGACAATACAACATTGCACTAAAAGCTCACGAGGCCTACCAAAAGGTCATCCAACAATATCTAGCCACACAAAAAGCTACACAATCTCAACAAGTGCGACAAGCCTCTCAAGCTACCCAAAAAACACAAGCAAAAACACAAAAAATGATAACTATTGGGGATAATAATGAACATTCAACCACTAGTGATAGCATTGACAATCTCCCAACCACAATTGTTGAAAGCAATGATCAATATCTATCCATCAAATAGCACATTGAAGATGTTTATATCTCATCCGAAGATCAAATCAACATAGGTCAAGAGTCACTTTTCAATCATGATCAAAATCCACCAACAATACTCGATAATGATCCAATTCAAGAAATGCCAACATCACTTGACCCTATTGTTGAAGACATTCACAATGTATTTGCCACAATTGTTGAAAACAATGTTCAAGATCTCTCAATTAAGGAGCACATTAAGAATGTTTCTACCCCATCCGATGATCAATTCACCATACATCAAGAGCCAATTTTTAGTGATCTATTTCAAGGAGTATTAGAATTATTTGATTCTATTGACATAATGCATGATCCATCAACCGATGATCATATTGAAAATGTCTCTACATCGCCTTATGAGTTAGAGGACATATTTCAAAAGTAATGGTCCTTTCCAAGACATGTTGACATCCTTTGGCCTCATGGTTACAGATACTGAAGCAACACTGAACTCGACACTTGAAGATATTGAACAACTTACCATGTCTAATGACGACATCCAAGAACCCTTTGTCAGCAATCCATCCTTTGAAACGGACCCATGTCAAGAACTTGATCCAAAGCATGTCGAAAGCAACTCCGAAATCATTCAAGATCAAGAATTTGTATCTTCAAGATACTACAATAATCTAATGGACACTCTCGTATCTATGCAAGATGATCATATCCATGTAGTACATACTCCTCCATCTACCCATGAGATGCTTTCTGCGGATGGACACATAGATGATCTTCATTCAGAATAGGATTCCTTTACTCCTTATATTACTACACAAAAAGCATAGGTTATTCATTCCTATAGCCAAACAGAGTTGTCAACATTAGGATCAGATATATCCAAAATCCAGAGTAAAGACATCATATATGGAGATACCTAGCATTATCTACTCAAGGAAGTAGGTCAGACATAACAAGATATTTCAGAGTTAGTAGAGCATCCAATCGAAATAAAATCATCTACAGTGGTCATTTATCAAACAATGCACTATAAACAAGAACTCTTAGAATAGGAAGAATCAAAGCATGAAGGTACTACTTCCATAATACTGGGGACAACTTTATCTAATGCAAGCATCAACATATGGAGCACAAAGAGTCCTTATGATCAAACCAATGCCAATACTACAACCAGTCACATCATGAATCTTCTTCCATCCATCACCCCATCCATGAATTGGGACCAACTTTGAAAAAAAGATTTGAATCAAAGTACAAAGAACATTATCAAAGAAAAAGAAGCTAAGAAGCATAATGGACAAATCAAATACAAATGGATACCAAAAAATACAAAGAAAGATCATTCCTATCAAACTCCATCAGTCAAAGAAACTATGGGGAAAAATATAAAATGGAAAACTATCCATCAAAGACATCCACAGAAGAAAAAGCAGGCTTCTCAAGCAACATACAAGGTATATCAAGTAGTTGGTCCTAATTCCATGCACACTTTCGTATCCACCCATCATTGCTCATCTACCCAAGTTTGGAGAGTCAAAAATTCCAAGTTGTCAACCAATCCATCTCTTATCCCTAAACACACTCTATCCATGCCTCCATGCATGATATCTAGTTCTCACATTGACCATGCATTGGCAACGACCCTTCATCATAAGGATTTAGAAGGAACTCTATCGCGATGTGCGCACAAAGATAAAGTCAACTCTGGTATCGATGAAGCAGATCGAGAATCTCAAAAGTGGTATTCAAGTGCACATATCTGAGCAAAGCAACTTCTTCAAGAAAAGGATATCAATGATATGGCATCTACATCACAACACCTTGTGCTTTAGCATGAGCCTAAAATCTATCAAAAAAATTAAAAAAATCAAAAAATATGAAAATCCAAAAAAAATCAGAAAAGGGATTGAAAATAGTAAAGAAAAAAATCATCCTCTAGTGAAAACCACATGGGTGGCGCTTTGGGCAAGTACCATGATGAAAACCTGGAAAACAGGCATCATGTGTAGAATTGACCATCTACGTGTGCTAGTTCAGGTGGAAGCATCTCATCCCATCCATAATAAATCTATCATTCCATCTTATCGATAATAAATCCATCCATCCATGAGCCATTTATCCAATCCATTTTCATCCATCTGCATCATAGTCCCAGTTATCTTGATCTTGACAAAATTTGGTGCACACTTTACACTTGCTTATGGTAAACATCTTGACTTGGTCTGTTTTCATGGATCCTATCCTATGTAGAATTATCTCAGCAATGAAGCATTATCTGATGAGCATTCTTTATCTAAACACTTTATCTTATCCATCCATCCATACACTTATCCAAGAATCCACCCATGACATTCCATACATTACTAGACATTGGGGGAAAATATTTACATCTTGCTTCAGGAATAAATCTTGATCTATATCCTCCAACTTATGTGGCGATCCGAACATTGGCAAATGTGAAACCAAATTGGTCAAAGCATTTGTGATCCAGAATCCAAATAACTAGCCCATGGCATATTTTGACAAGAAAATGTTCCTTATCAAGCTTTATCTTTCATCGAACATCAAGCCAAGTAATCACTATTAGTTGCATCTAAGTTGCACTTCAAACGATGCATCAAATCATCCAAACATCTTTTGTTCCAAACCAAGCTTCAACAATCCTGATCAATTGAATCCAATCAGCCCATCATCATCTTGGGGATATATTTCCCAATCCTTGTGTTGCTTAACACTATCCTTGCATTGTTGTGCATCCTCAACAATGTTATCATCATCAATCCCATCAACATCTCAATCCTTGTGTTGCTTAACACTATCCTTACAATGTTGTGCATCCTCAACAATGTTATCATCATCATCATCAATCCATCAATCTGATTAGTTAACCTTAGCTTGGTCTTCAAAAAAATCCAAAACAAAGCACTGATATCATCACATATCCATATCCAAGTCATCAAAATTGTACACAAAATCCAAAAACATCCAAAAAATCCAAGAAAATCCAAAAAACATCCAAAACATCGAAAAATCCAAAAACATCCAAAACATTGAAAAATCCAAAAACACTCAAAAGTCAAAAAAATATCAAAAGCATGGAATCCGAACTACATCATCTTCTGAGCTTAAACATAGGCAAGGCTCATCTTTGATAAGCCCCCGAGACATCAAAATCCAAAAACATTAAAATCCAAAAAACATTCAAAAAATAAAGAAAATCCATAAACATCCAAAATCACAAAAAAATCCAAAAAAATTCATAAAATCTTAGAAAACCCCAAAACATTCAAAAAATCAAAAATCAAAACATTTGAAAAATATTTAAAAACCCAAAAACGGCGTCAAAACATTGCAAAACATCAAAAACATCCAAATATTTGAAAAAATCCATCCATCTCATCTCGCTTGCACTCGTAATAACACCATCCATAATAAACTGATCATCACCTTCATCCTTTGGAAAAAAAATAGAAACAACCACAACAATCAGCAAAAGAAAACTTCAAACACAAAATCAAAATCGAAACAACAAACCTTTAAAAAAAATCAAACTCTTGATCTGTCACAAACATGTCAATCAAACTTATATCAATAGCCTATCAATCAACATATCAAACCATCATCATCCTCTACAATGCATGTCCTAGGATATATCGTTCTGACAATGGGCATCATTTTGGATATCACTTGGATTCTTATCTTATCAAAACACATCCCTTTGGCTCAAGATATGAAGAACAATGGCTTGTTTGCGTACTTGATCTTTTCTTTTGATTTATCTTATTTTGCTCAGTCCAAGGACCTCTCAATGATATCCGAATGAAGGATTTAGAGAGATAGGAATGGGGCAACGATCGTTATCTTTTGTCTGTTGTGCTTGTTGGTCATTTTTGTAAAATCTTGGCAAATACTTGCTTTGTTAGGTACATCCTAGTAAGGTTTATGTATGTCAAGTGTAAACAAGAATACTCTTATCTATTTAATTGAGTCAAAGTCCATCACACTAGGTACAACACCATCCTATTTCTTTATACCTTGATGCATCGTATCTATGTGTGCTATCAAACATAAGGTAAGTAGCCCTTTTAAAGTCCCAATCCTTGATAAGCAAAACGTCATTTCTCATCATCATCTCTCATAAAGTTGGCTTGTTGGATCCTCTTGTCATCACCTAATTTCTTCTTTTCCGCAATTTCTTCTTTTCCGCACTAACATCACCCCATGATTAGTTAATAATCATTTCCAGTGCATCCATCCTACATCCACACACCATCAACATTTTGCACATCATCTTACATGCATTTTCATCATCATAATATAGATCTGTTAGCCTAAGCATCTGCATAGGACATCCATCGCATAATCATAGCATATCACATCATCCATCTCATCCATCTCACATGCATTTTCATCATCATAATATAGATTTGTTAGTCTAAGCATCTTTATAAAACATCCATTGCATAATCATAGCATATCACATCATCACATCATACATCTCACATGCATTTTATCATCATTTAAGTTGTTTAGGATAATATAGATTGGTTATTCTAAGCATCTTAAAACCATCACATTCACATAATCATCACAACCATCCATATTTCTATCTTGAACCTCTTTATTGTGAGATCGATCGTCAAATCGAATCTTTTCGCTCGATCTCTCGAGGGGGAAATGTACTAGTGTTCTTCTTTCTACTGGGGCATCTGAAAAAATTAGAAACTTTTGGAATTTTGATCGCAGAAAGTTTACTCTTTGAACCAATGCAGCAAGTACATTTCTTCAAAGAGGGGAAAAATGTAGACACATGAAATTGACATCATGCATTTGATTAGGCCATATTCATCCATTCATCAAATAAATCAAGTTTATTTGGTCAATCTTATAAAGTCACCAATTTAAATTAAAAAAATCAAATTGATCCTAACATCACCCTCCTTGATTAAATAAATCAAACCTTTATTTAATTAAGTCTGAAATCACCTTCTATCCCTTTTTTATTTAAATAAATGAAAGAAATCAAGTCAAATGGGTCAAAGCATCTAACATCATCTTAATTAATCTAATCCATGATTAAATGCTAATCCTAATCACTTGTATTCTCTAGATTTTTCCACTTGCACATGAAATTGCATTTAATTGATTTATCAAAATCTTTATTTAATTTCAACTTGGCATAAAGGGAGAATATTATCCAAGTTTGAATCTCCCCCCAATTTGACATGTACATCCAACAAAGCATTTATGAGGTCTTACATGTCTCTTACATGTCTCTTGCACAAGGTCAAACTCAGGATTTAACTCTCAAATTCAAATTTGAATCTCCCCCTCTTTGGCACATTGACCAAAATGTGCTCATTCCTCAACCTATCACAAGTTGACAAGTGGCTTCATCTCATTGGTCAAATCATTATCCCACATTGCTCTATTTTGAGCTCTCTTCCTACTTGAAAATCTATAAACGAAAGGCTTATTCTTCATCTTATCATCAAAAATTTCATGCAAAGTCACTCTCTTCAATTGAGAACTTATTTTTTCCACCTCATATCATCTTCAAAGCAATTTCATATCACCAATATCATGGAGCTTAGCAAAGGATTGGGAAAGGTCTTCTTTCCATAGAAGCACCAATCCACTATGAGATAAAGTTTGATCATGTTTTTTATATGCTTTATTTAGTTTCCTTGATTCCTTTCATTGCATGATTAACATGTTTCATTATTTCATACGGATGTTCTTATTTTCCTTTTTTTTAAATGGAAATGCTAATGTGTGTTTTGAACAAATGCAGAATTTGGCTTCCACAAAAACAATTCATAGAAAAAAAAATAACCAAATAATATGCAGCCCCATGTCATAGAATGGGATTTAAAAATCTGTGTCAAGTCATAAAGATTAGAGGGAAAAATTTAACCCATTCATTCTCGGCAATTTAAGTGAATCCAATAATTGAACTGTGGTAACCGTCTTTTACGGATACTACTCCAGTAAAAAAAAATGGCATGATATACATCATGCATGAGGATGCATGTATGGGTGCATCCTAGGGGCTTGATACATGTTTCCTTCTCATTTTTACCTCATTCTCATTTTCATAATAATTCCAATAATCCTCCATGTGAATTTCATATGTCGTCCTTTTTTTACCCCTTTAGCATGGTTCAATGAATTGTATTCATATCTTGCCATGTAAATGGGGATCTTTATTTTCCGTTTCTTATTAGCTTGAAAGAAAGCTTCATAAAACTCAATTACTTGTCTTGAGAACTCCAATAGCACTATTTTATTTGTTGGGTACCTAGGCATCGTCTAGGGTTTATGTATGAATCCCTGAATCCTAATATAAGTAAAATTTTGAAATTAGATGTCCAATATCTATTGTACCTCATTACACTTTGTGTGTCAAAGTAGATTCTTTTGGATTTTATATCCTTCCATGGCTCTTACTAACTTCATGGAAAATACATCATTAACCCTCATATAGATATAGTGTTTCAAATATTCTTTGGCTATTATCTAAGGGTAGTGTTGGTATACCAAATTTTATCTTGGAGCATTTCCCAATGCACAAAAAATTTCTTAGCCTTGAGAATGTACCTTTAACGCATAGGAATAGAACATATAGGAGGACATGAAGAAAAACCCTGAGTATCTAAATGCCACCATCAGTCATGCAAAAGTTCACTAATGACTTTTGACTAGTGAGTTTTAGTTGTTTCATTCTTCACGTGTTTAATTATCTTGTACTTCCATACCTCAAACTTTATTCCATCTCGCGAACAAGCTATTTTAGTCAATCATGTCACTATATCATAGATATCTTGTTGGAAATCATGCATGTAGTAGCTTTTAAGTAGTTTGGATATTGATTATAGCTTCTTATCTTCTTTCTACCAAGCCACCAATATCATTCTTTTATTTTGGTCTTCAAGGGTTTTGTATTCTTTTGCAGCCACATCAATGTCTATCACGACAATTTTGGAAAAGTAGGAATCCCAAATATCTAGGCAATTCCTTCTAGGGTTAAATTTTCATACACCCTTCCTTCCCTGATGCAGGGCTCTCAAATGCCTTAACTTTTGACTCAAGAGTTCATTGGGCTGAAATTTTATGTGGTGAAGTAACTCAAAAGGAAGAATCAAATTCCAATAGAATCTATTCAATATGACCACATATTAAAACTTTTGGAGACAAATTCCTTCACATGAGGCCTCAAATTAGACTTTTAGTGTTTTTTCAACATTTTTCCATTTTTTTATTTTTTAGCTATTTTTTAATTCTCAAATTTAATTAGGTTTTTGAGTTGATAAAGAGTGTCACTCTTGTTAGCTTTAAATGATTATTAATTTTTTTAGCCTTGTAGATAAGCATGTAAGACTACCAAAAATGCCAAATTCAGAATTATGTAAATTATTTTAAAAAAATGTATTTTTAGACTATTATTATAAGGGGTTTTATTTTTAGTTGTAAAGAAAAAAGGAAGAATGATAATTATTTCAATTATTTGTAGTTATATGTATTATATATTTCCCATATTGATGTTAAATTTTATGCTATGAGTCAAGGTTGCATCATTCTTTTAATACCATCCTTCTTTCATCATAAAATTGTATGCATTCCAAAGCTAGTTCTTAGGTATCCATAGCTAGTGGAAACCTTACAACTTTATGCAATTTCTTTACCATAATATTATCTTCATGTAGTGTGATGTCAGGTGACATGATTCTATCCATAAATTTATCTTACTTAAAATTACCCAAATTAGTATTCATCACCATTCCATATGTCATCCATATCTGGGATTGTGGAAATTTGAAATCTTCTTTGACACTTTTCTTTCATATGCTCATGGTCTCTTACATGATCAGTCTGTAATTATTCCTACACTAATTATGGTTAGCTCTTAATTTTTTAACAATTTTAAAGCTAAACCATTTCATTTACTCTTAACTAATAGTATATATATGTTAATTTTATTTTCGTGATAAAAATAGTAGATAGTTTTAGAACTTAACAAACATCTAATTGTTTTAAATAAACTATACTTTTATGGTTAGAGATTGATTAAATAGTAACTTTAAATCATAGGGAAAGGTGGGGTAATGATAAATTTGTTATCTAAACCTAAGATCATTTCAACCTTTCTAAGGGTTTTAGTAGGAAGAAAATCAGCAATGCCCATAGATTGACTTTTAACCTCCAAGGTGAGTCACTCAGACATAGATCTGATCCTTTTGAGTCTTGGAAATAAATTGAAAATGATTTGGAATAATTAACCTTATTAAATTATATGACCTAATATGATAAATGCAATATCTCAAAGCTACATAGACTGAAATTGTAATTTTCAAGTGGATCTGGGAGTGGCAAAGTAATGTGCACCTATCATAAAATATTGGATCTAACATGTGTAGAGGGACTTAGTCACCCCTAGATGAATGGTTCTTTGTAAATGTTTTCAAAACTTCAAAATATGATCATGTATTCCTAAGTATACTCTTTTTTCCTATACTTGCAAATCTTTGTCTTTAGATCTAGACCTACAATAAATCTACAAAAGAAACTATTTAGGTGGCTATATGGGATTAAACCTCAACAAAAAGCTAAAGATCTAATATAAAAAGTGTGTGATCCCTAACCTTATGCATGTCTAAGGTTGTTATGAGCAGAAATGCAAAGAAACCCTACTCAAGTGTATTAGAGAGAGAGTCCTCTATGAAAAAGAGAAGATCCAATTATGAAGTCAAACACGCTAAGTAAATCTGAAATATAATGATATATTGCTTTAGGCTACAAGAGGGAGGAAGCTTGAAGATGAGAAAACTTTGGAAACAAGTCATTAGGTTAAAGGAAGTGGCCAAATGGATCCCCAAACCTAGAATTCATCATGCTCTTCCATAGATACCAGCCTTAAATAATGTGATAAAGCCTAATTAAATCTTGAAATCAGGTTGAAGACCTACAGTTTCAAGTAATGTTTCTCAAAGAATTCAAATTATGCTTTCTTGAATGTTATCTCTTATGTTCTAGTTTTGAAATGGTAAAAATAGTAGGTATTTATAAGCATTTCTTTATTTTCACCATTTCATTAATTTCCCAAAGATTAGATCCTAAGAGCCAACATTTGAAATTTAAATTTTGAATGTTTAAATGTTTCCAAAAATACATTAATTTAAATTGGCCCTCGAAAAGATAGGGAAACTCATTCACCCATGGGAGAATGGGTCCTGGCCCTATTTCAAAGATAAAATGTAGTGGGGGAAACATTATTTTTTTGTATTTATTCAATGCTTGTAATTTGTTAGAAAATGATAAAATAAGCCTCAAAATGCATAATAAAGGGAATTAGGACCTATTTAGTGTTGTGTGGTCTCACAACACACCCCAATAATGTAAAGCTTGGGGGACCAATTTTAAAAAATTACATTTTAAAATTGTTTGTTGGCTAATTGTCCCAAAGGATAAGTATGAAATGAAGCTTAGAAAGTTTTAAAATAGTTCATGCCAGAAAAGAGGTCTGTTGGAAATTAGAAAGTTGGGTTTTTCTAGAAGTTTAGGTTCGAGGTATGTGTAGGATCATGATGGGCCAAAATTAATGAAACAAAAAGGGTTTTTAAAGGAGATTCTCATCTCTCCACCAATATAAATTAAGCTTTACTTTGAATTTAATAAATAATTATTCTTCATTTTCTATTTGGATTACGAATAAAGTCCTGATTGATAGGCTGATTGAAAAAAATCTATAGCTTTCAAATGGTATCACATTTTTTTAATTTGAAACATGTGTCACATTCTATGCTTCACATACTATAGGATTAAAAAAAAGGTTGAATTTCATGAAGTTTTGACCAAGTTAAGGTGGTTAGACATACAAGTTTTTATATTTTTTCAAAGTTGTAATAAAAAAATTATAATTAATTATTTACTTGGAAAAAAATTACAAAATAATATGCATCACATCGAGACATGAGTCCTCTACTTATATCTAAAATATTATAAAATAATATTATTATTTTATTGTAGTTAGGGTGGTCAGACACACACCTACTTTTTTTTTCCCTAAAATTTAAGTACTACTGGATTGAAATGTCAAATTTTCACCAAATAGATTTTTTTTTAATAAAAAACCTAGTAGTTTGGAAACTACATTCAATTTTCTACAAATTCTATTCTTACATATTTTTGAAATAATATAGATAACTTGTTCAAATTTTTACGTCAAGTTTCCTAACTCTAATTTTTCTAAATTTTTCACCACTTAAGGGCCTGTTTTTTCAATGATGATCTTGCGCATACCCTTTGAGTGTATGAACAAGATGGCTTCACCATCAAAAAGGGTAGGAGTAACAGAAGTGCCACAACCTAAAAGTTTGTGAGTATGAAGGAGGTAGATGAAAGAACATTAATAAGGCTTTATGGTCTATTTGGTGGATGCTAAGGGGAGGTTTGAGTGTTTTACTTGAAGTCAAGTAATTGGGTTATGGGTACTTAAGTACCTAGGTAGATAGTACAGCTATGCAAAATTTTATGTATGTCACTCAATTTTCCCCAATGCATCAAATTTCTAAAAATCTACTTTAAGTTAGCATTTTCATAAAAGTGTTAAAACATTCTATTTTAAATTTGTAATTTGAAGGAACTAATGTGACTAGTGTGCCTTGTTTTAATGATGTTATTTATGATTATTAATGGGAATTAACATGTGGTGTTTTATTTGCAGGAAGGCTAGATGGTAGGATGAATTTAAGGTATGGATGGTTAGGAAAAGGGATCACATGACCGAATTGTCTAATGCACCAAAGTGGGAGATGTCTGGTCAAGAAGCATGTATGAATGGAGACCAAACAATTGCAAACTATGTTTTTCTTTGGAGGATGGGCATTGTTGAAGGTTCTCTACAATTGCTTCAATGTGAGTGTTCTTCGAGCCTGAAACATGACGTTTGAACTATAGGGATGGTGGACTAAATTTTCCACATCTACCTAATCACTTTGAGTATCTGAGAAGTTCCTACATTTTTTTGACAAATAGAGAGAATCTGACCCACTTATGATACTAGTTTTAAAATGTTAATTAAATAGAAGAGAAAGACAAAGATGTTGTTGACTTGTTCTAAAATATTCTTGTTCTAACTATTACTAGGCACATGTTGCTTTATGATTTTTTCTTTTGGTTCTCTTCATGTGTTGTTTTGGAACTCTTTGATTAACTTTTTCTTATCAAAAGATGAGATTTGTTCATTTTACAGAGGTTCAAAACTTGTAGAATTATGAAGGCTTAAAGTTAGAACTCTTGCAAGTTTTATTACCTTTTCCTATTTTTTGTACTATTCTACTATAAAAAAATTTATCCTCCATTAAATTTTTCTAATATCAAAGCCAATTTTAAAGTTATTTCTTGATATGAAATCCTATATAGCTTATTATTTGATCCTATTGGAGAATCGAATGTGCTATGCTAGATTTGGGTGCATATTGACACTATTCAGTGGCAAATCATCTCATGTTTCTTTAAATTCTCACAACATTCTATGCCTAGCTATAAAGAAATTTTGTGAAGTATACAATGGTTTACTTTGGTTTATTTCATTTCATGGTGTATTTGTGGATAATAGCTAGGAGAAATTTAAAAATTAGGATCCTTAATGCTTTTCTTTAGAGTATTATCATAAATTTTTCATATTCATGAAGTGTTAGAGCAATATATGTTAAATCTCCCAAGTCTACAAATAATTTGAATTCATGAAGTATTTCTTGCAAATCATTTATGTCCATGAGATTATAGAGGGATGAATGTTTTATTTTTTTGAGCTTTGCTATGTACTATTGGATACTGGTGAGTTTAAGAAACTGGATCTATCAACAAAGGTATTTTTCTTGTTAATTTTTCTTGGTTAGGGTAAGTTTAGCCATTTATATGGTAATCAATTAAGTAAAGCTTCGTTAAGCAAGAAAAGAATGGGAGGATTACCGATTTTTTTTAAGATTCTAAAAAAAGGGGTAGTCTTTGTAAAAGTGAAGTTCTCATTCACTCAAAAATAAAATTAGATATATTTTCTAACTGTAAATACCATGTGGAAAATTTGAAAGTCTTACAGGAAAAGAAGCAAAATCTTGATGGTTTAGAAGCATCTTGCTAAAGGGTTTAACCTCAAAGATGTAAATCACCATGTATCACACATGTGGATTACCACATAGAGATGAAATCTGGCAAAAAAAGTAGAGGATCCCATAATTTCACCACAAATTGTGGATTCATAATTTTAAATGGATTTTGTGGACACTAAAAAAGGAAGTGCAAATTCCTTGTTCACACCAAAAGGGGAATGAAGGAAGAGGGATCCAATTTCACAATTCTCACATTCAAGGACAAATCCTCGAGATTCCAATCCCAAGGGAAATTGAAATATGTCAAAGGGAATCGTACTAAGGGCTGAAAACTAATAAAATGGTTTGCCATTAATGCAAAACTAAGAAAATGCAATTTTTTTGAAAACACAGTGTTGTATGCAAAAAGACCTAAGAAGATGAATATAAGTGCAAGTAAAATAGAAAAGGGAAGAAAAATAGAAAGTGTGCACTTGTAAATGTGTTGAATACTAGAATCAGGAGTAGAAATGCTATTGATTCTAAAAAAATTTACCTACTGGGACACTTACGCCATTCTGGGTGACTTAGTCCCAGATTTGGAAAACTATTTTGGAGCCTATTTCAGCCAAATGGGTATCTAAATCTATAGAAATTTTAGAAAAAAACATAGAGTGGGAATCATACACCACTGATGGTGACTTAGTCCTCTTTTTCTTTTCTTAAAATCTTAAAGTGGAAACATAAGCTCTCAATCTACACTTTCTGCTTCTTTACGTATTCAGATTTGAAACTACCAAATTCGGGCCTGTAAGTGACTTTTTGTGAATATTTTAACCTAGCCAATAAGGAGATGTCTTAAACAAGTTTTCAACCTATTCTTAAATTATCTCCAAGTCTTACAAATACCTAAATCTACAAACACATAATGAAGGAAAGAGAAATGTTGAATGTTAGGGAATAGGGGTTTGCCTTGGTCAAACCCATTTTAGCTAATTAAAGCAAATAAAGAAAGAAGATGAAGCATGAACATGAAATAAAGGAGTTAGAAACTTTCCATGATGATAGATCTTGAGTTTCTATAATAATGGATGAAGAATCTCCCCTTGAATTCCTCAGAAAGCTATCTTAATGACAAAATGCTTAAACCCTAGCTTGCTTGACTTGAGATGGTGAATGAATAATGAATGAATTATGAATTAGGATTTAAAAGATTGTTTATATAGGAAGTTCACCTAAAATTTGTCTTAATTTGATCCTCAAGGCTGACATAAAAGAAAATTAAACTTAAAACCCAATTTTTCTCACTCAAACCTCAAAAATGGCCCAAATAGGACTAAGTTTCCGAGTTGGGTGACTTAGTCCCACTTGTATGGGACTCATTTTCCTAGATGGATGAATTAGTCTCATAGAGGTTATTTTGCTAGCTGGGATGTCTAGGAGTGAAGAAACTTATTTTTTATGTTGTTCTAGCTGGGTCTTTGATCAAAATATGCCTTGGGATGCACAATATGGGGTCATAGGGGCCTATTAATGATGATGTAAAGGTCCATTAGGGATATGAACACAAATTTCAATGTGAAAGTGGCATTAAATACACTTTACAACATTAAAATGAGGTCGACATAGCCTAGAAAGGTACAACATCCAATATGAATATGTAAAACACATTACAACACTAGACTAAAACCATGCTTAATTTAGAAAACTTATAGATTAATGTGAGAATGTTATTAAATACATTTTAGACTATTGTATTAAGGGAAATATAGGTCCATTAGACTTAAATTCTTAATAAAAGTCTAGAAGAGTGTGAAAGTCATTCACAACAGTTTACAACACCTTTACAAGACATCATTAAATGCATTTTATTCAATTTTCCAGGGCCAAAGACCTAATGTGGATGTGTAAAACAGCTCACAACACTAAATCAAGGCCTCATTAAGTCTAATTTATCATCAATTATTCCCAAATCAAGCAAGAAATTTTTTTTTCTATGCTACATTTAGCCCCCACTTTAGAGAGAGGATGAACTTGCTTCAAACTTGCACTAAAGTAGACATTCAAGAGGGGTCCAATCATCCCAATGTGAATGACAAAGGATGACAAAGATCAAGGCATCAGTCAAGCCCCTAGGATCCTGGATCTTAAGTTAAAACAACCTGAGCATGAAAGGACACACACAAGGTGAATGAATTGCAAGAAAACAAGATACACAATCATGCAATGGAAATGACTAAAAAAAGTGAAATAAGAGATCAGGTCAAGCTTCAATCATTTGACCATAGCGATGTGGATCAAATCTAGGCTATTCATCCAAAAATTCATTCTCACTTTGAGGCGACAAAAGTCTTGGCTACTCATCAAGTGAGAAGTCCTAAAAGGTGAGAAACATACACTCATGGATGGTATGCACTCACACGCATGCAAGTGGTTGTGGGGAAAGTCATGCCTCAGAATGTGCTTCTCGCTCAACCATACCAAAGTTATGTCTCTTGATAAATTTGATAAGTCACCATAGAAAAATGACCTTCACGCTCCATGAGGCAAGCAAAGCTTCATATGCTTGTGTAGACACATGAAATTAGCATTATGCACTTAGTTCATATTCATCCACTCATTAAATTAATCAAGCTCATCAAATCCATTCACCAAGTAAATCAGGACTATTTAATTCATTCATAAGGTTATTCATTTAAATTAAATAAATCAAAGTCTCACATAAACCTTTTAATTAAATAAATGGAACTTTATTTAATTAAATCTCAAAATTTATATTTCTCCTTCTTGATTTAAATAAATAAAAATATTCAAGTCAAATGGGTCAAAATCAACTAATCATCACCTAAGCTAATCTAATCCTGACTAACCTAATCTAACCACCCATCACATCCTCTAGCTTTTCCCACTTGCACCAATAAATCATTTTAATTCATTTATAAATTCAATATTTTCTTTCAACTTGGCATAAAAATGGAATATTCCCTCAAGTTTGAAAATGAAGACAAGTTGACTTGTCCCTTCCAACATTGCAATAACTTCTTTCTTTCATGTCCCCCTCTCAACATTTAATTCACAAATTCAAATTTTGAATCTCCCCCTCTTGGGCACATTGGCCAAAACTTGCACATTCTTCAACCTATGACAAGTTGACAAGTGGCTGGGTCATCTCATTGGTCCCATCTTTATCCCACATTTCTCTATTTTGACCTCTATTCCAATTTGAAAATCTATAAATAAAGGGCTAATTATTCATCAAATCATGTACACTCTCATGCAAAGTTACTCTCTCAAATTGAGAACTTATTTTTCCCATCACCATTGCATTGCATCATTTAAGTTTTAGCAAGGATTTGGAAAGGGTCATTGGCACATTTGACACCAATCCAATATGGAATAGAGTTTTGCAAATTTTTAGGTGCTTCAGCTTGAAACTTATAAACATTGTAAATGCAAAATAATGGAAGGAATGTAAAAAGGGATTTTTCTTAGTTTGTGCAAGGTCTCATCTTAGGGAACATTGTACCTAATGCTTCCAAGAGAGGAGAAGTGCAAAATTGTCTTATCTTGGGTGTTGTGGCTCTCGGCTAGAGAGAGAAACATTAGGTACTTCCATCTGTCTACTTCAAAACATAGGTCTACCAATATAATTTCTCACATAGAAGTTAATGGCATGAGATATGAAGAAGAGGAAGACATCAAACATAAATTTGTCCTCTTCTTTAACAACCTTCTCTCGAAGAATGGGGAAGTCAACCATAATGACCAATATTTTTTGTTAGAGGCTATCCCTAAGGTTGTTGGGGTGGAAGATAATGATAAGCCTGTTGCCATTCCGTCTAAGGGGGAAATTATGAAAGATGTTTTTTCTTTTAAAGGAAACAAGTCCCCTAGCCTTGATGGGCTTCCTATGTTATTTTCTCAACGGTTTTGGGAAATTGTTGAAAAGGATGTTGTGAATGTTGTTAAGCAATTCTTTGGGTCTAGAAGTATTCTTAAGGAATTAAATGCTACTTATGTGGTCCTTGTTCCCAAGAAACTTGGGGCTATTGAGTTTGAGGCATTTAAACCTATTAGTCTTTGCAAATCTTTCTATAAAATCATATCTAAGGTTTTAATGTCAAGGATCCTTAATATCCTTCGTTGATATCCCCTCAACAGAATGGTTTTGTTCCTGGAAGGAAAATATTAGATTCTATAGTTACTATCCACTAGAATATCCATTCACTTATGGAATCCAAAACTGAAGAGTTTCTTCTTAAGCTGGATATGTCCAAAGCTTATGACCGTGTTGACTAGGAGTTTTTGTTTAAAATTCTTAGGGTGTTTGGTTTTATTAGCAGAGTCATTGAGTTGGTGAATCAGTTCATTACTAGCATCTCCACCTCTATCATTGTGAATGGCTCTCCTTTAATATTCTTTCAAAATTCAAGAGGCCTAAGATAGGGTGATCCTATCTATCCTATTCTATTCACAATCATGGATGAGAGCCTGGGAAGGAATCTTAAAAGTTTGATTGAAAAGAGGTATCTTGCTAGTCTTTGTCCTTCATCTACTAATTTGATTTGTTCTCACCAATAGTTTGTTGATGACAATATCCTGATGGGAAGATCTATGGTGAATGAGGCTAATACATTGAGAAAAACTTTGGACGTGTATGAGAAGGCGACTAGGTAAATGGTCAATAGACAAAAGAGCTCCCTTTTTTTCTTTAATACCCTTGAGCATAGACAAGTCAAGATTGCAAGAATCCTTAGTTGTAGAGTGGAATCCTTACCCTCTACCTATCTTGGACTACTGCAATGCCTTAAACCTCAGAAATCCTATTGGTGTTCACTGGTTGATAGGTTTAGTAAGAATTTGGCGGGATGGAAAAGAGCTCTTCTAAGCCAAGTTGGAAAAATTCAGCTCCTCAAAGCTTCTCTTGAGAATCTCCCGGTTTATGCTTTAATCCTATTCAAAATTCCTACTAAATATGCGGAGGCCATTGAAAATATCCAAAAAATATTCCTTTCGTCTAGTGTGGAGGAGAGAAAGAGGATGCCTCTTATAAGATGGGATTTGATTTGCAAACCAAAAACCTTGGGGGGATTAGGTCTTAGAAAAATCAAAATGATTAATAAGAATCTTCTTGCCAAACAAATATGTATATCCTTCTCGTTTGTTGGAGAATGGAAAGATATTTTAAGAAATGCATATATGACCAATTGTGCATCCCTCAGAGCTTTGCTGGATTCTCCTATTCTGCCTTGTGGTTCAACTTACTAGAATGATATTATTGTTGGTAGAAAGATCTTGGAATCAGGGATTGGATGGCACATTAGAAGCAGCAATCTAGGTTTTGGGAGGACAGATGGCTTTTTAAGGATCCCCTAATCAAAATTAAAAGATTTAACAAATGGCCTAATTCTTGCAAAGAAAATTTTGGAGAGTATGTTAAAGATTACAAGAATGAAAGAGATTGGGTGGATTTGTGTGTGGTTAGTTAGGAGTTGGCTTAGCTTCAATCTTTCTTAAGGGTTGTTAGATTGGGATAGAATCAACTGGATGATCATCTTGTCTGGATGGACACCCCTTCAGGTAACTACTCTATTTCTTTGGTTATTTCTTTGTTGTCCCTTTTTTTGTTTGGGGAGTGTGGAAAGAATGTAATAAAAAAAAATAGGGATAAGGAGATGTAGGAGACTAATGTTTTTGAAAAAATAATTAGGCTTATAAATGAAAACTTCAATGTTATTCCCTAAAAAGCTCTTAACCTAGAAGTTGTGGTATGTACTCCCTATGATCTAAGGATAGCCAAGGATTGGAATATCAAAATGAATGTTTCTAAGGAATCCAAGCCAGCTAAGAAAAGCAGGGAGAGTGTGTACTGGACCTTTCCTCCAAATGGCTTGACTAAAGCCAACTTTGATGGCAATGCGAAGAGAAATCCGAGGATGACCGGAAATGGAGATGTGTTAAGGGACTCAAATGTTAACTTTATGGCTGTTGTGGGCATTTCCCTAGGTCATCAAACCAACCATGTGGCAGAGGCTATATGATCTTTTCAATTATTAAATTTAACACTTAATCTGAATATAAAATATTTATGGCTTGAAGGGGACTCCAAAAACATCATTGATTGTCTTCTAGGTAGGATCCCCTCTCCTGGTCTATAAAGAATTGGATTGAAGAAGCAAAATCTATTTTAGAAAAGTTCAATAAAGTTAAAGTATCCCACATCTATAGAGAAGCTAACAATGTGGTGGATTACTTTGCGAATGAGAAGAACTGACTACTTTGAGAAGAACTGGAATAATGGAGAAATAATCCTCTTTGGGAGAAAAGTGAAACTAGATGAGAAAATCATAGGAGAGGTGACTGGAATGTCCACAAAGAGCATAAAGTTTTATCATGATAGAAGGTTTTTAGACGAGGTGGTAATCAAATTCCCTAAGAAAGATAATGAGAAAATGAAGATGGTCAAAGTTTCCAACAACTATTTTGAAATTGACACCATTAAGGCACTTTGGAGAAAGGTGCTTTGTGTCATAATGGAGTATATTACCTTGGATGGGAGATACACAAGATTTTATGGTCATCATTTTTCTATCCTCAACCACTTCTGCCATAAGGTACATATTTATCTACCTTATCATTTGTTTTGTTCATTGAGTAATATCCTTGAGGACCACAAGAAAAATCGTAGGAGATACCCTATTCTTCAATGTGGTCTTATTAGGTTAATATATGAACATTATCAAAACCTATTCGCTTTATCAAACCGGTTGCCTCCATGATGTCTGAGGATTATGATATAGATAGTGGAGGTTCAAAGAATAATTTTAAGCCTAACCTGGAGAGAATTGTTGAAGTCCATCTATCCCCTATTCTGTCTTGTAAGAAAACTCATCTTTGTAATCCCTAGCTCACGAAAGGTAACCCTAAGATTTACCTCAACTTCTCAGTTCCTTTAAAGAATCCCACTCTCAAGGGTTCCCCTACCAATAAGTTGGTTTCCTACTCTACAGACTCTCTGGAGGACAATTTAACTAAGAACCCTGGATCTAGTAGAAACTTTGTCTCAACCCCTCTTGCCTCTTTCAGACATAATAGTACTAGATTTCCTAGCTCCCCTAACTCAGATGATATTAACCTCATTTTAGACTAGGAACAGTTTAGAGATATCCTTGCCTCTGCTAGAAGTGGCGTTAGTGATATTTTTAGGGTTATGAAATGGACCTATCAAGAAATTAATGATCTTAATCTCAGAAATAGGGTTCTAAATAGCAAGGTGGAGGAACTAGAATTGAAGTTGTCTACTCTAAGCAATGACGAAGGGAAACAGAAAAAGAACAATACTGGAATGAGAGATGATGACATTGAGGACAAGTATAAGACTTTGGAAGCTGAAATTGTTAAAATAAAAACAACATGAAAACTATTGTGAAACAAAACCATAGAATGGCAAGGAACAATCCCATTATCATCAATGTAATGTCTGAAAAGTTGGAAAAGTTGCAACAGGGCTCGCTAGTTGTTGATCTAGAAGAGGACAAGGATAAAAGCAAGAATGAGGATGAAGAAATATCAAAGAGGGCTCGTGCCAACCTTAAGAGGAAAGTGCCTCCTACTACCTAGATGGTCCAGATCTTAAAGAGGGTGGTTTAGGAAATGAATGATATGGAAGTTGAGACAACATAAACGTTAAATTCTAAAGTTTAATCATTGCTAGCATTTTTTCAAGTCTTTTTGGGTCTTTTTTGTGGCCCTTGCTAGATTTTTTTGTGGTTGTGGCTTTATCATTCTATTGTCCTCTCTATAGCCTCTCTGTTTATGGGGTTTTTTACGTTCTTTTCTTTGGTTTGTAAACTTTGTGGTTTCAGGTCCCTGAAAAACCCATTTTTTCTTCTTTCAAAAACATTAGTTGTTTCTAATTCCATTTTTTTTATTTTGGTGCCCCTATCTATAATTTAATTCCCTATTCACTTACTTTACCTAGATTCACACATAATTCATTACTCAATTTACAAACTCAATAATTGATTATTCACTCTTTGTGACATCCATAACTTCCAAGGTCAACACATAATTGAACACATTACTACTTACTAGATGACATCTAGTCTTTCATAGATGATGTTGCAACTCTAAATTCATATTTTGGTAGGGTCTGCTCACCCAAGTTTAAAGCTTAATTACTAGAAGGATATTATTTACACATTACCTAAATCAATTTTCACCAATTATAACTTAGTTGTAACTTACACATTCTTAACTTTGACTTAAATTTCAATAATCATGTTCTTTCACTTATTTTAGTCTTAGATAAAACAACTCCAAGTTTTAGTAGTTTTCATAGTTTTATTAAGTTTACTATGTCATCGTTTACTTGCAAATGTGTTTAATTAACTTTAACTTTTCACCCTTCAATTGCATGTAAAATTTAGTTTTTATCTTTCTTCTAAATAGGATTTAATATACAACATAAGGTTTCAACCATTAGTTGATGTCCTTAATCATGCAATCTTATCTGCCAACCATAAGTTTATTCACCTTAGAGTTTCAAACATTCAATAGTTATACTCTTTCTTATGTTGAATCATGATTAAGTATGTTTAGGAGGCTTATGTGTTACTTATTCTTGAGGTATAAGCACAAGATCGATTCTAACACATCCTTAAGTTGCATTTAAATATCATTACATAGAACCAAGGGTTATGTACTTCCAAAGTTATATTTAAAGTATTCTCTATACCCATCCTCTAGTTCACAATATAGGTTTTTCCAATGCATACATAATAA
Organism: Sequoia sempervirens; assembly: GCA_007258455.2. Lineage (NCBI taxonomy): Eukaryota > Viridiplantae > Streptophyta > Pinopsida > Cupressales > Cupressaceae > Sequoia > Sequoia sempervirens. The sequence goes on from VDFB02281492.1 coordinate 978,026,809, forward strand.
GAGTTATAAAGTTTCTTGTGTGAAACACTTTTTGAACATATAGTTTATTTATAGGTGCAACTTACAAAAAGCTTACTCTAACACCCAAATTTTACAACATCCGAGGCATATTTATGTGTGAATCAATCCTTCATTTTAAGGTGATATCAAGGGAGTTTTAGGATATTCTCATTACAACCTTCTTAATTGAGATAATATTCCCTTAATTATATTTGACATTAAACTATGACTTTTAGGTTAAACCTTACCTAAGGTTTACTAAAAAGAATCAATAAATAGTCTCTAAACACTCCTTTATATTTTCTAAGCTTGAATGAAATGATTTTCTTTCTAAATTTAAACTATACAATCAATAACATTTTTTTTAATTATCCAAGGTTATACTTTACTATCCACAATAATCACAATAATTCGACTTCTCTATTAACATCCTTAATGTCTTTTTTGGTGGAAGAATTTAGGTTCCTTTAATCACAGGTATTGAAGTAAATCATATTATTTCACTAACTTGTCAAATCCCTAATAAATATTTAACAACCATTTCTACCTTCTTAAAGTCTAAGAGAGGGGGCATCAAATAGTGATAGGTTCAATAACACTTGTTAAATGGACTAACATGCCTTCTAGCATGCACACCACTTACATAACCCCAATATTCTTGAGGGTTTTCCCTTTGTAAATTTAAGTTACTTTCTAGTTACCTATCATTAATTAAATTTCTAGAATGGTTAAATATTGGCTAACACATGTCTTTAAAATGTTTAATAAAGATGGTAAATTGTTGATAGATTCCAAAGTACCCCCACATGATCTACACTCTCAAAATTTATTAAGTTGGAAATATTTTAAAACTTAATTGTTAGAAAGTGATTCACATGTTGATCACATACACATTAGAAAGACCCATCTTACTCCCAGAGTACCTAGTGTTGCAACCTAGGCTCTAAGACCAAATGTAATGCCTAAAAAATCTCAACCAAAAAATATAGTTAAGGACAAAACACAAATTTCAAATTTCAGACGCAACCACTAACATAAATCCCAAAGACTACTCCTTATACATGCACTTCATGAAAGAATAACAATATCTAACCTAGATAAATTATAAGAACTCAACCATCTACACATTTTCTTTAACATTCATGGTTGGGTTCCAAATGGAGATATGGAATCCCCATCACCAAGGTAGCCTTGATTAGTTCTACAAGCTCATCAATAATCAAAAGCTCAGTTCAAGTCACAAGTGATGTAAATAGAATATATATCAATAGTATCTTTAAGGAATAATAAGAGAACAAGCCTAGGGGCCAAACCTAATTCCTCGAGGGCTCATCTTTGATGGCCTTGCCTACGTATATAATTCATAAAGGAATCTTAGTTCGACACTTTGGGTTTACTTCAAATCATATTTGATTGACCAACAATACACAAATAGTCTAGATTTAATTCATAAATATTTTGTCAATAGCTTAATAAATATATAGAGTAGACAACTATGGTTAATCTATGTAAGTTCCTAAATTGATATGATAAGAAGTATACAACCCATGATACCTCATTCCCGTACACAAATCCACAATTGATTATAATATAGATCCATATAATTCCCATCCATATAATCTATTATTCCATCTACCTTCTCACATAGTTAAATGACTTTTAAGATGTTATGATTTGCAATATTAATCAAATAATTAAATAGAATTTCAAAAACTATTTAATACTATATGAATATAATAAATTAATTTCTATATGAAATGAGAGTAATATAACAATAACCTAATCATAAAGTCTTTAAGACTAAATTTGTAATCATGGTTATTATTATGATGATACAAAATAATTCTATTCAAGAAAATAAACCAAACCATAATATCCAAATTACCAAACAATTTTATAGCTTGCTGATTTTAACTGAAAAAATGGGCAGTGTTTGAACACTCATAACTTTTACATCTCTTACCCAAATTTTAAAATTCAATATGAATTAGAAAGTTGAAAGGACAAGGAATAACACCCAGAAAGCCTTTGAAAGAATACTAAAGCATGTGTGAGCAGTTTTGACTGTAACTTAGCCCATTATAAACCTATCAGAATAGTTTTTTACAATTTAATTGCATTTTCTTTTCTTTTCTTTCTTTTTTGTAACCATTATAAGCATTTAAAAAATTCTACCTCATGATCCAATATATGTCACAAAGCATAACAAGATACTAGAAATAATTAATGTAAGTCAAATAGGTATTTACAAGATAGAAAAATACACTCATTTTGTATGTTGAATAATTATTTGCTAAATTTAGATTCACCCTAAACTACAACCAATTTCACCATTAATAGGATTAATAATGATAAATATTTATATATGAGATTTATATCAAATAACCTTATATATTCTCCTATCTAAAACTAGATGTCTTCATTTATATTAAATTGACTGCATAATAGAACTCCATTACTTATAGGTTTCTTACTATGCTAAATATTAACCATGCATATCAAGATTTGTATCTTTCGCTATATGTAAGATATTTATAATATATTTTTTAATATATATAAGAGACTAACAAATAGAAAAAATATTTTTACCCACTCGCTTCCTTGTTACCATTAAAATCGTCCATGTTAACCTAACTACCATCATAACAATTGGTTTAAATACTTGAATACTCCCACTTTTTTTTTCTCATAAAAGATTCTAAACAACTGGTACATTGTTCATCTGGGGCTTCACACACCCTAAACAAAAAAAATAGTGACACCTATTCTTTCCGCTTATTTTCAACTAACCAAATAAATTTACTGTTTTCAATTTTTTTAGTCAATTCAACAATTATAAAGCATTTAAAGTCAAAATAAAACCCCTTTCAAACAATGTCAAGATTATATGGAAGATTGATTTCTATCAATTGTAAAAAAAAATCAGTAATCTTCAAACAACATGCCAAAAGGTATGAGCTCCTTAAAGCATGGATCTAATTCAAATTTTGTTGGGAAATGTAATTTCTCCCTCAAATGAGATGTAAAAATATTAATTAAATTGGAAATTTCTAGAGGTTCCAGCTAGACTAGAGATTAGGAATTAAGTAAAATTTGGTAAAGTTCTAGAAGTTATTTTTATGTCAGTTAGGGTTGGATAAATTCTAGAAGTCTAGGGTTAGGTAAATTCTAGAAACTTATTTTATGTCGGCCAAGGTAAAATAATATGTCAGCCTATATTCTAGATTATTCTAAATGTATCTAAAGTCCTCTATATAAGAGGCAGATGTAAGCCATTTTTGTGCGAGCAATAAAATACAAATATTTGGAGCAGCAACTCATGTTTATTTGTGTGTGTGTTTATTCATGAATTGTTGAGTTCATGTTTGTTTTGATCTGTGTCCATCCACCCCTATCAGATTGGTATCAGAGCCAGGTTGAAGACCCTGGAGAGCTGATGGTTGTGAGAGAATTTGTTGTTAAATAATTTGTGAAGATCCATTGCTGGAGCAAGTGTTGCTGAAAGAAGTTGCTATCAGGTTGTGTTTGCAGATTGTGGGCACCAAATTAAAGAAAGCCATCAAAATGAAGAATACAGTGCTGCTAAAGATTGGTATGAGCATTGGCTTGAGAATTTATGAAAAGTTTTTTTTTTTTACAGAAAGGATTGTCATAGTAAATCTATGTTGCCCTAGTTAGGGTTTGGTACATTTTTTATTGAAATTTTTAGATTATAGAAGTTATGTTTAAAAAAAAAAAGGAATTGTGAGATAACATGTGTCAAAAATTTGTTGAAAGTGATGATTTTTGAAGTTTGAAGAAAGATTGCAACAAGGGTTTCAAAAGGTTACAGTGAGTTGAAGGAAATTGTGGAAGAGTGAAGGCAGGCAAAGATTTCAAAATTGAGGTAAGTTTATTTGTTTGATTCAATGGGTAAAGCTCATAGAGTAAAGAAAGAGAAAACAAAAGATTTAGAAGAAGAATTAATAAAGGTGAAGAAAGAAAATACAAGTTTAAAATGTGAAAAAGATTTTTTAGAAAAAGAATTAGAAAAATCAAGGAAAGAAATGGGGGTAGAAAAATATAATCTTTATACAGAGGCAATTGAAGAGCTAGAGGATAAGTTAAAGTTTGTAGAACAAATAAATAATTTGCAGGTGAAAGAATTGTGCAAATTTAGAGAGAAAAATAAAGAGCTTGAAGAAAAACTAAAATTGTTTGATGAGATTACAATAAGGAATGAGGAATTAGTACAAAGAGTGAAATTGATTGATGACTTAGAAGAAAAGATGAAGAAATTAGAAGAAGAGAATAGTTTATACAAAAAAGGAAATATCAAGATTGAATGAAGAGAATGAATGTTTGAAGACAAAGAAATCCACATGTGATGTTTCATGTAGTACAAAAGATTTGAGTTTGTCAATTGATAAATGTGTTTTTGCTGAAGAAGTTTGTGATAAAAAATGCCAAAATGATAATGTTGTTAGCTGTAATGGCAATGAAAAAAATGTTGGTTTAAAGATCATGGAAAGAATGGGATACAAAGGTAAAGGTTTAGGAAGGAATGATCAAGGGATGAGAGATCCAATTAAGCCAATAATGAGGCCAAAGCATGAAGGACTTGGATATGTGATAGGTAAAGGAAATAATACAAGTGTAACCAAATTTGTTAAAGAAAAGGAATGTGTGCAATGTTGTCACTGTAACAGGAAAGGACATATGAAGGATAAATGTTGGGAATTACATCCTTGCAGTATTTGTGGTTTGAAGAGTCATTCAGAAAAAACATGTTGGAACAGACAGTGCAAGAAAGATTCTATGGAAAATTGTATGAAAATGGATTATAGATGGGTTTATGGATCCAGTTGGCAGAAAATAACATGTATGATCAAGAATTTGTTTAAATATAAAAGTTCGCAAGTGAAAGTTGATGGCAATCAAGCAAGGTTTTCTAAAGGCATAATTGATAATAAGATGATAGCAATCATGGAAAGGCAAGACATCAAAGAAGGTGGAAAGTTACAGATAGTGAGTTTGCAGAGAAGAAGACTTCCAGTTTGAAGTTCTGAAAATTTAAAGTTTGAATGACTGCCACAGCAGTGGGATGAGAGTTGAAAAGAGTTGAGGAAAGAGATATGTAGATCATACACATGGTTTGAAGTTTAAAGACTTGGATAAAGACAAAGGCATCATCAGGCATGAAGATATCAAGCAAACAAAAAGGATTTACAAAGACAACAATCAAGAGCAAGGAAATTTATGTAGCAGCATTTGAGGTCAAAATTAGGGGGGAGTGTTGGGAAATGTAATTTCTCCCTCAAATGAGATGTAAAAATATTAATTAAATTAGAAATTTCTAGAGGTTCCAGCTGGACTAGAGATTAGGAATTAAGTAAAATCTGGTAAAGTTCTAGAAGTTATTTTTATGTCGGTTAGGGTTGGATAAATTCTAGAAGTCTAGGGTTAGGTAAATTCTAGAAACTTATTTTATGTCGGCCAAGGTAAAATAATATGTCAGCCTATATTCTAGATTATTCTAAATGTATCTAAAGTCCTCTATATAAGAGGCAGATGTAAACCCATTTTTGTGCGAGCAATAAAATACAAATATTTGGAGTAGCAACTCATGTTTATTTGTGTGTGTGTTTATTCATGAATTGCTGAGTTCATGTTTGTTTTGATCTGTGTCCATCCACCCCTATCAAATTTACCATATTGGATATTCTTTTCTTTTCTTAACAGACTCAACAAAACTTGAGATTGTAAAAATATAGAGCATCTACAAAGTTCCTTTTTCAAATTTTAAGCACCATGAACCATATTCAATTCTGGTTCACTAAGATGTGATTTCTAACAACGGTCTTGACTATGCTTTGATCGCAGCTGTCACTATTATTATTGTTGAAATTGCTCTCTTGTTGGTTTTATACATTAAATATGTACTATTTAATTGTTAGTACCAATCTACCTGAATTTGTATAATATTTTTACTGATGTGGTTATGAGAACAATTATAAAACATCTTAGCTAACATTTATTTCATTTTCCATTGAATGCGGAATATCCTTTATAAAAATTCTTATACACATGCATGAAGGGGACGTATATAGGTGTGTGTGGGGTATAAATATTTAGTTTAAAATGCAATTCCCAATCACAATACATGTGCTTCTATGCAGGCTGTTGTTATTCTTTAGCACCTCCATTACTTTATTTTTTTACTCATAATTTCACTCAGCCAATGTGCATTTACAAACAATCAACTGTTTTGCTTCCAGTGGTGTTACACTGCCTCCATTCAATGGCCTGATAAGTACTAAAAAACAAATAAGCATCAAAATGGTAATAATACTAATAATTGCATGAAACCCTTACATTTTGTTTGATCAACGTTGAGTGAGGACTTTAGGTTTTCAAGCAATGAAATATGTAGACGTAAGGCTAAGATCTGAAAAATTTATTAACTCTTTGTGCCAAAGGAGAATGTCAAAAGTTTTTCTTGCATCTATGATGCTGAAAATGGAATATCTAATCCACACTAAGCTTGACCACACACGAGTTGAAATTATTCTTTAACCTATAAATCTACGAGACTTCCACAATCACCCATCAAATGCAAATACATATATAGCATTATAAGAGTGACTCTCCAATGTTGGATTGCTTTAAGAGTGACTCTCTCAAATGTAAATACAAATATAGCATTATAAGAGTGACTCTTCGCAACCCTTCAAAGCACCACAAAGGCTACGCCATTCAACTCCAGATTGGATGCCAACTTTGGATTTTCAAACCTAATGCTTTCAAAGACCCTTGATTTGGAAACCAGATGGGATTCTCCATTGTTGGATTGCTTTTACAGACTGATACACTCCTCTTGCACATTGTCATTAAGAGATAACATACTTCTTTAATGGTGTGGCAGGAGACTCTCCTTGTTTTCAGCCTCCAAGTCCTTTCTAATAAAGGCCCACACAGTAAACCCATATGCAGCCCATAACTCATAATTAAAATCTGGGAACTCCGACTAATAGTGATCTCATCCACTTGTCAGTTGATGACATGCCAAAAATAGATAACTTGTGTTCCAAATTACATAATGGTCGCCCAAACCTACAACACTCCTCTTTACTTAAGATTTTTAATTTATTTTTATTATTCAATGTTCATTTTATATCTTCTTATGTTGTAGTGTTGGCTGCTCCAATAGTCATGTATGCAAAAGAAATCATGGTTTACAAGATGCCACTGCACATGTGAAAAATCATGTGGAATTTACTCACAACCGTAAATCCCTTGACCTCTTTTATTTTCATATGATTGATTTGTATATGATTATGTCCTATTTTATTTTCATGTTACTAACTAAATATTCATTAGTCATAGTGTTTAACAATTATTAAAAATTTAACCAAATCCACTACTCATAACTATTATACCATCAATTTTAATTTGTAATCCAATAAAAATTACATATACCTATAATATTTAATATAGCATGTGTAAACATAAACAAATAAATAACACGGTGTGATTCAATTATAAGTCTCGTACTAGAAAATCCCTACAAACATATATGGGGAGCAAACCGAGTGACCTTACAATTTTCTTCAATTTCTTTCACTGTATGACAAATTGAAAAAATGTTGTGAAATATTTTGCAACTAATTTTTTTGGAAATGTCTTCAATTGCGAAATTTTTTAGCTAGAATCAATTTCCTAGAAAAAATCATATTCACTGGGCCTTTGGTCAGCAATGAAATTATCGTGTATGGCCAGATGCATTTGAGACCAATGATTTTATTTTGCATGGCATTTTCCAGGCCTTTGATTTGCTCAAGGTAACAACCACCTAATCTTTTTTTTCCGCTTGTGTGTCCACTCAAAGAAGTTAAAATACAAAATTATGGACGTGGGTTTGTCCAGGACGATGTAACTTAATGGATTTCTTACAAATTTATATTTCTTGAGACAATTTTTTAGTTTAATTCATTTGTATTGCAAGCTTACATATAAAGAAGTAATAGACAAAAGTTCTGTGTTGGTATAGTATTGTATATTATTCATGATTCTGGTGCTAATAATATGAGACATAGAAGTAGAACTCATAATTCAAGCTAAAAAAATTGCACTATACCAACACAGGGCTTTTGTCTTTGACTTCTTTATATGTAGGCTTGCGATACTAATGAATTGGACTAAAAAAATCATTACATAGAAACAAGAAAAGGAATCCATTAAGTTACTTCGTTCCGGAGGAACCCACGTCGATAGCTTTTGCATTCCGACTTACATTGAAACATTTTGAGCAGGTAGAAGAGTGGGAATAAAAGATTAGGTGGTTGTTGTTACCTTGATAGATAAGGGATTGAAAAATGTCACGCAAAACAAATTCATTGGTCACAAACACATCTAGTCATACCACTATAACGCCATTAATGAATAGAGGTCTGGAATCGCCTATAAACGTGATTTCAAGATTGTGGCGATGGAAAAGAATCAGGATCCTGCGTTTGGGTGGAAGGCTGTGTAAGTCGGTGATGGTTAACCTCTGTGAAACCACATGGAATGTTAGCTTGTCACCCATCAATGCCGATGCCGAAGATAAGTTAGCATGGTCATCTATCTACGCAAAAACCATCACTCTACCTACGGAATTCTGTGTCGCTTCTATCCAGCCCGACTTTTAACCATTCCATCTGCAAATATGATAATTTAACAATAATTTTTTGTGTGTTATATTTAATGAGCAATTTCTTCTTGTCACAAAATTCACACTTGTAACTTACGATTGATATCAAAACTACATTGGCCTCATTTTTCAAAAAAAAAAAAATCTTTATAAAAATCAAATCGTCGATATTTTTTTCTTTTCAAAATGTTTTCACAAATTTTTGGGATCATTTTATTGAAAATAAAATTTTCAAAAATTTTGTTAAAATTCAATGGAAAGATGTCAAATGAACTACCAAAGATAGTTTTCAAACCCTAGGCTCAGTTTCTGAGAAACAATGTTTTCTTTGTTTAAAGTTTAGAAAATTTGTTTGGATACAATGCAAAATCTCTTAAATTAGCCCCGGATAATTTTCAAGGTTTAATTGAAGGATCAAAGGGAGATGACAGAAACAAAACAAAATAAAATTTGTCTAATCAGATCGCTCTTCAATAGCTATAGATCTAGCTCTTCTCCAAAATGCTCAACGATCCTTTGACTAGCGTCTCTTCAAACAAACTGCAATCTCTTTTTTTTTTATACAAAGAATCCTTACCAACTACACCTTGCAATCAGTGGCTTAAAATCTCTAACATCCTCTATGATTTTGAGTATGATAATAGAAATGATCTCCACTCATCTTTGGATCTACTGATCTTTAGACTTTCTTAGCAGTTTCCTCTTTGAAAAGGACTGTGATGGCTTTCTCTTAGACTCTGGCATCTGAAACAGAAAGCAACGATTCCTTTACTATCTGCAACTTTATCCTTTTATGAAGACTGTGATAAGCTTTGGCTGACTACTCCTTTTGAAATTGGCTGCGATCTGTTTGAGTGACCTCCTTAATGGTAATCATTGCTTCTACGAACAACTACTGGCAACCACAATAGGTTTATAACCCTTAGTAGAATAAACCCTTACCTTCTGCAAAAAACTGCGATCCCTTTTGAACAATGACTTGACTTGGGCAATATTTGTCTTTCTTACATAGTCGTTAGCAACCTCTTTTGGCTTTCTCCAGTGATAGATCTTTTTTTAACGGCTTCCTTCTAACCTTCTTTCTGCTTTGACAGCGGCTTCGAGCGATATGTCTTGGACGACACTCCTATAGGAATGCAATGGTAGGAAAACATAAAAACTTACCCAGAAATGAATACCTTGATATTTTAAATTAATTTAATCAAAATAGTTTTACATAACAACTATCATTGCATTCTCCAAACATAGTGAGCTTGAGCTTTCATATAGACATACACCATTACAATCTCTTGACATTGACTCTCATATAGAGAGACACCATTACAACCTCTTGACATTGACAATTAAAGGACTTACTGCGCTTCTGCTCGTACAATCATACTGCATTACATTCACAAAGTGCTATTGCTACAACTTCTCAAAACTTTTTTCAACCATAACACCATTGCTAATTTACAGCTCTTAAGAGCTAGACTCTTGAGAGTGGAAGCCAAAATGTGAGTAGACAATATATAGAGAGTTGAGTAGGGGAGAAGACCCAGTATCTGTGAAGGCTAACTTCGTGCAACTGTAGAATTCAAACCGTAAATTGAATTGAAAAAAAAAATTATGGGTTTTGGCTTCTGGGCAATTCGATTGAGTGCGGGAGCGTTGGATATGCATGCGGAGGTCAAAAAGTTACCTTTTAGAGGGATGTCCCAGTATCCGCTCACTATAATTTCAATCAATTACAGCTGTTTTAGCACTTAAAATGCACTCAAAGCATTCACTTTAGCACTTAATGAATAGCTATTGGTTTTTTTGTAATTATTTATTCAATAAAATAAAGTTTTTTAATGGATTAAAGTGAAATTTGTTTTTGGGGGGTTAAGTGAGTATGGAGGTGACGGTAATTCAATGGTGGGCGGTAACTAGGTCCTTTCCCCTATCAATGCAAGGCAAAAAAAATGAACCTAAAATAATATTTTACTTATCACCCACAAAGCGTGTGAGGCCTGTAGAGGAGTCAATGAGATGTCCTTTCAAATCTTCTCAAATCTTTTCATGATCTAACTCCTTAATTTATCTTCAATACTGTTTCAATGTTGATACAGTGAGGACAACTGGAGTAGTTAAGATTATATATCTAACAACTCCTTGCCAAACTTTCAGATATGTGCTTCTTGCATCTGTTCTCCATATAGCAATTTTGGCGACTCCTCTTCAATTGGCTTGTTCTCCTGCAGACATTTCTTGCAAACTTTGCTTTAATCGGTGGGGACAATCTCCCTTGGTGGCTTGCAACAGCTATCTTCTACAATAATTTTAGGGGATTCTCTAAACAAAAAAAGACGATCCTGATCCACTTTTGTGCATACAACAAAAAATAGTGACCTCTCCTATTAGCGGAAAAGTAAATGACAATAACTTTGCTTTATATTTTATGCGACTTCTTCAAGATTTTTTTTTGGCTCCTCTCAAATGAACAGCTTCCCACGAATCTGCTTGCCTTTGACTGGCATCACACTTTTGACTCTCTTTCAAGCAGCAACTAAGAAAGCAACGATCTCTTCTTTGACTGCCATCTGCAAACAACCAAACCTCGTCTCCCTTGGTGTTATCCTAGATCTGATACCAAATGTGTTGGAGATTATAATCCCAACTACCCCTACTCCGCATTTAAAGAAGGAGCTTCTCTTGATATTCTGGTTGACTCTGCCACCGCTGCCACCGACCATTCTAGAGAGTTCTCACCGACCATGGCATTTGCATATAATTTTACTGTTTCATATTCTAGAAAGCTCTAAGCCCTCTATAAATAGAGGCAGATGTAATGAGCTCTTCACTCTCTTCTCAGAGTCCAGCTCTGTAGAGTTGCAATGATAGAATATATGTAATGTTTTTTATTATTCAATATAATCTGTGGTTGCTATTTTACTATGTTTCTATGCTGCTTTCCCCTGTTCTAACAGTGGTATCAGAGCCTATGGTAGAAGATCCAAGATGGAGGAAGCTTCATGTGTTGGAAGGATCAAAATTACAATGTAAAGTCTAGTTTCTGCTAAATCCAGTGTATATGGCGGGTTCTGTCTGTGTAAGGACATTTGAATTAAGAAAAGATTGTTGTTCAAAAATGCTTGATTGTATGGAAGAAACTGCTATGAAGATCGCTGAGTCTACAGGGAGAAAGTACGCATCAGACAGAATGTGTTGTTGAATCATCTTAGACCTGTTGCCTTCCCCAAGTCTTTAAATGATCTCATGGCTACACTATGTGCTGCTGGAGACAGTGTTGTCTATGAACGAGCTTCTCAATTTGGTGATGATATCGAAATTGTTGCCATGTATCACATCCCTATATCTGCTTGTTGAAGAATAGAACCGATTGGAAGGTGCATAGAAGTCTGGAGGAGAGCATAGTAAACATTCAAGAGGTTTATAGGGTGTTGTTGCAAGAAGTTGCTAAATCTGTCTATAAAAAGAAGATCCCAGCTATTGCAAGAGGAGATCGTAGTAAAGGCATGCCTAACTGTTGAAGAAAAGCAAAACCTTGATCATTGTTTTAGTTTCTGTTGAAAGGAGGCTTTTAGAGAAAGTGGGAGGCGCGCGAAGCTGCCAAAAAAGGTATTTGTTGTTGCTTAAATAAAAGGTCTATTTGTTGTCACTTAAATGAAAGGTCTATTATGCACTAAAGAAATTAGTTTCTTTGAGGATGTGTTAGTAGTGTCTAGGTTGGAGGGTGAGAGTCAAAATTATGAAGAGCATTTCTAAAGTCTGTAGAACGATTTAAGAATGAAGAGTTGGCAAGTGGGGTGAGAACATCAAGGAGGATAGCAGATGTCTGTTATGAAAAGATAAGTGAAGCCCTTAATGGATTAAGGAAGAAATATTGTTGAATGCCGCAGCATTCTGTATGAAAGCAATGTATGAAGCAAATGGAGTGCATTAAAACTAGGATCCCCGAGCACCCGTAGTGTGACTCTATGGGAGGTGCTAAGAAAATACAAGTGTTGAACACCTGAACCTACGATGGACTCGTAACCAAATGTGCCAGAGTTCGTGGTTAGAGCATCCCAATTGTAGAATGGGATTTCCTAGGTTCGATCACTAGATGTAGAAGATTTTAGATACGACAGCATCAGTGAAAGAGACAGAATGTAATGAGAATTTGTGATAGTTGTGATTGGGGGGAGTGTTGGAGATTATAATCCCAACTACCCTTGCTCCGCATTTAAAGAAGAAGCTTCTCCTGATATTCTGGTTGACTCTGCCACCGCTACCACCGACCATTCTAGAGAGTTCTCACTGACCATGGCATTTGCATGTAATTTTACTGTTTCATATTCCAGAAAGCTTTAAGCCCTCTATAAATAGAGGCATATGTAATGAGCTCTTCACTCTCTTCTCATAGTCTAGCTCTGTAGAACTGCAAGGATAGAATATATGTAATGTTTTTGCTTATTCAATATAATCTGTGGTTGCTATTTTACTCTGTTTCTGTGTTGCTTTCCCCTGTTCTAACAAAATGAAGGATCGGAGGGAAATGACAGAAACTAAACAAAATAAAATTTATCTAATCATACTGCTGCTAACATAAACTTTATTGATCTCAAAACAAATACAAATACATATTCAGAACTCTTCTGAGTTCTTCTGTGATGAGAGATCACCATCTGATGATTCTTCTTCTGTGATCAGAGATCACCATCTGATGATTCTCATAGCTCTAGGAAACTTCATTTATAGCAGAAGGATAGCGCTGAAGATAACAGAAGGTAAGCTATCCATAAATGAAACACTGCCATATTAATTGTTGCAGCTGCGCTAGGTTTAATTTCTGAAGAGAGGCATGTGAGAGCATTTGTCTGGTAGTTGGGATTACAGTTTCCAACATTAATATTGTTTAAAGTTTATAAAATTTGTTTGGACATAATGAAAAATCTCTTAAATTCACCTCAGACAATTTTCAAGATTTTTTTATCTGAAACACAAATGGAAATTAGAGAAATAATTTTTAAATCATGAAGCTAATTTCTGTAAAACAATATTTTCTTTCACGAAACAGTTTTGTGTACACAAACAGAACGATCAGCGAAAGAAATTGATGAAAAGTAAAAATTCTTTGCTTCAAATCATGACTAGAAAGATTAGGGAAATTGATTCCTATACTCGCTAGCTAAAAGTTTTTGCAACTGAAGAACTTGACAGATAGAAAAAATGAAGATGCATAATAATTTACTCAGCTTTTTCAAATTTTCATGAAATGAAATTGAAGAAAATTTTCTCAACTTGATAGTTAGAAGAAAAACTGGAAGAAAAACTTGAATAATATTTTAATGTGTTACAATATTGCAAAGAAACTAAAGAAATTTTCTTAAACGCGACAGTACCGAAAAATATTGCAAAGATCTTCCTAACGTTTAGAAAATAATACTTACCTGTAAATTCATGGGGACTGAGAAGCACAAGCATCCGTTGCCACGCAAGACGAGCTGGAACCTGTGCCACAGCGGCGGGGAGGTTGCGTTGTTGGCGTGTTGCATCGATGTCGCCTTGGCGTTCGGAAGAGGGGGGAAATCTGACTCATCACAATAGGGGAAAGCAAGGTAGTGGAACTGCATCTGAATGATGGATCTGTCGAAGTAGTAAAAGGCGCGATGCACGCCGTGGATTGCCAGGCCGCCTGCCGCAAAGATGTCAGGGTGGGAGACCACCACGCCGTTTAACGCCACGGTGCTGTTATTGTGTGCACAGCGGTGACGACCAAACCCTTGCCGTCAAGACGAGTGGGTAAGCAATCGTCAGCTGTGAGAAGCTGAAGGTCTTTCCAGAGGAGCATTTCGGTGGGCGTGCGCTAACGGAGGAGGTTAATCATGAGGCAGGAAGGTAGTGTGGTGTTCACCACCGCCGGGTCGTTGCAGGGCCGGACGGGAGGACCTTGACATTTCGAAAGCCGCGCCCATGATGTGGTAGCCTGCGTTTCTCAGGGCTGCACTAGCATTCGTCACCAGCGGGTCAGCGGACGGCCAGTCCCACATTCTTGGTGGTTTCAAGGAGATCTGTGGGGGATTCGATTCCGGGACCCGCTCCATCCTGCCTTTTCCTGAGACCGCGACTACTATCGCTAACGCCATTGACACGAATATAGAAAGCAGGCTACGTCCGCACGGCATTCTGATCCGAACCAGTTAATATCTGCTTCTGCATGAAGAAAGAAATTAGCACTCTCGGGAACAAATGCAAGAGAACAAGACTGCGCAATAAAAAATTGATTGATTCTTGAATCTTGAATCTGATTCTTGATTTTTGAATTGAGGTTAAGGGTGGAGTCCCATGGGGGGCTGCAGGGTCTATTTTTAAGGAACAGGAGGTCTCTTGGATTGATAAAAAAATTGCTACAAGATTATTTGGAATCTTTTCCTGAAGAATAGCAGCTCCTACTTTTTAGGACTGCAGATTTGAGGGGTGAAAATGGGGTGGGGCTGGAGATTGCTCCTACAGTTTAGCAATTTTATTTGCCATTTGTAAATCATTTCAACTTTTAAGCTTCCTTAAATTCCAAAACTTAAATTTTATGCTGAACTCCACAATAAATAAGTTGATGAGACCACCAGCTTCCTTAAAATCTGGAGCTTAATATTTTAAGCTGAATTGCTCTACTAAGTTCGTGGGGTCACCACCATTAAAAGCTTCCTAAAATTTCTGAATAGCACCCATTGAAAGTTTTCAGGAAAGCCCCCTCCATGGGACCCCACCCTAAAGTTCCCGCAGATCACCTTCTCCGGATAGATCCGGACGATCGCCTTCTTCGGATAGATCTGGACGAGTTTCATTTCATGGTGTATGTGTGGATAATAGCTAGGAGAAATTTAAATATGAGGATCCTTAATGCTTTTCTTTAGAGTATTATCATAAATTTTTCATATTCATGAAGTGTTAGAGCAATATATGTTAAATCTCCCAAGTCTACAAATAATTTGAAGTCATGAAGTATTTGTTGCAAATCATTTATGTTCATGAGATTATGGAGGGATGAATGTTTGATTTTTTTGAGCTTTCCTATGTACTATTGGATACTGGCGAGTTTAAGAAACTAGATACCCCTCATGATTAAAAATAAATCTATGCAATAGACCACGAGTGAACCTAGTGCATCAAGACTTGACATTCCCGAGCCTTGGGATTAATTATGATTATCTTTCGATTTAGGGATTCTTGGTGGATCTACCAAGAAGGTAGTTTTCTTGTTAATTTTTCTTGGTTAGGGTAAGTTTAGCCATTTATTAGGTAATCAATTAAGTAAAGCTTCATTAAGCAAGAAAAGAATCGGAGGCTTACCAAATTTTTTTAGATTCTAAAAAAAGGGTTAGTCTTTGTAAAAGTGAAGTTCTCATTGACTCAAAAATAAAATTAGGTAGATTTTCTAACTCTAAATACCATGTGGAAAATTTGAAATTCTTACAGGAAAAGAAGAAAAATCTTGATGGTTTAGAAACATCTTGCTAAAGGGTTTAACCTCAAAGATGTAAATCACCATGTATCACACATGTGTATTAACACAAAGAGATGGAAGTGTAAAAAAAGGTAGAGGATCCCATAATTTCACCACAAATTTTGGATTCATAATTTTAAATGGATTTTGGGGACACTAAAAAAGGAAGTGCAAATTCCTTGTTCACACCAAAAGGGGAATGAAGGAAGAGGGATCCAATTTCAAATTTCTCACATTCAAGGACAAATCCTCGAGATTCCAATGCCAAGGGACATTGAAATATGTCAAAGGGTATTATACTAAGGGCTGAAAACTAATAAAATGGTTTGCCACTAATGCAAAACTAAGAAAATGCAAAATGGTTGAAAACACAGTGTTGTATGCAAAAGGACCTAAGAAGATGAATATAAATGCAAGTAAAATAGAATGGGGAAGAAAAATAGAAAGTGTGCACTTGGAAATGTGTTGAATACTGGAATGAGGACTAGAAATGCTATTGATTCTAATTTTTTTTACCTACTGGGACACTTACGCCATTCTGGGTGACTTAGTCCGAGATCTGGAAAACTATTTTGGAGCCTGTTTTTATTTTCTTAAAATCTAAAAGTGGAGACATAAGCTCTCAATCTGCACTTTCTACTTCTTCAGGTATTCAAATTTGAAACTACCAAATTTGGGCATGTAAGTCATTTTTTGTGAATATTTTAACCTAGCCAATAAGGAGATGTCTTCAACAAGTTTGCAACCTATTCTTCAATGATCTCCAAGTCTTCCAAATACCTAAATCTACAAACACGTAATGAAAGAAAGAGAAATGTTGAATGTTAGGGAACAGGGGTTTGCCTTGGTCAAACCCATTTTAGCTAATTAAAGCAAATAAAGAAAGAAGATGAAGCATGAACATGAAATAAAGGAGTTAGAAACTTTCCATGATGATAGATCTTGAATTTCTACAACAATAGATGAAGAATATGCCCTTGAATTTCTTAGAAAGCTATCTTAATGACTTAGAATGCTTAAACCCTAGCTTACTTGACTTGAGATGGAGAATGAATAATGAATGAATTAAGGATTAGGATTTAAAACATTGTTTATATAGGAAATTCACCTAAAATTCCTCTTAATTTGATCCCCAAGGCTGACATAAAAGAAAATTAAACTTAAAACCCAATTTTTCTCACTCAAACCTCAAAAATGGCCCAAATAGGACTAAGTTGCCAAGTTGGGTGACTTAGTCCCACTTGGATGGGACTCATTTTCTTAGATTGATGAATTAGTCTCATAGAGGCTCTTTTCCCAACTGGGATGTCTAGGAGTGAAGAAATTTAGTTTTTATGTTTTTCTAGTTCGGTCTTTGATCAAAATATGCCTTGGGATGCACAATATGGGGTCATAGGGGCCTATTAATGATGATGTAAAAGGCCATTAGGGATATCAACACAAAGTTCAATGTGAAAGTGTCATTAAATACGCTTTATGTAGACATGTGAAATTAGCATTATGCACTTAGTTCACATTCCATCTGCTCATTAAATTAATCAAGTTCATCAAATCCATTCACCAAGTAAATCAAGACTATTTAATTCATTCCTATGGTTATTCATTTAAATTAAATAAATAAAAGTCTCACATCAACCTTTTAATTAAATAAACCAAAATTTATTTAATTAAATCTCAAAAATGCATATTCCATCCCTTTTTGATTTAAATAAATCAAAATATCTAAGTTAAATAGGTCAAAGCATCTAATCATCATCTAAGCTAATATAATCCTAATTAACGTAACCTAACCACCCATCACATCCTCTAGCTTTTCCCACTTGCACCAATAAATCATTTTAATTCATTTATAAATTCATCATTTTCTTTCAACTTGGCATAAAAATGGAATATTCCATCAAGTTTGAATATGAAAACAAGTT
The DNA here is from genome assembly GCA_007258455.2 of Sequoia sempervirens. Lineage (NCBI taxonomy): Eukaryota > Viridiplantae > Streptophyta > Pinopsida > Cupressales > Cupressaceae > Sequoia > Sequoia sempervirens. Next base: position 978,044,873 of record VDFB02281492.1, read on the forward strand.
GACATGTACATCCAATGAAGCATTTATGAGCTCTTACATGGCTCTTGCACAAGTCAAACTTAGCATTTAAACTCATCTTGTCATCAAATTCAAATTTGAATCTCCCCCTCTTTGGCACATTGACCAAAATGTGCCCATTCCTCAACCTCTCACAAGTTGACAAGTGGCCTCTTCTGATTGGCTTATATTTAGTCCCACATCCTCCTTGTTTGGAATTCTTCTATCCTTCTTGGTCATAAATAGAAGCCTCCTCTATTGTTTTACTCCTCCAAAATCTCATGCAAAGTCACTCTCTTCAATTGAGAACTAATTTTGTCCACTCCATTCTCATAGCATTTTCATGTCATTTTCCTATCATGGAGCTTAGCAAGGATTGGGAAAGGGATTCTTTCCATAGAAGCACCAATCCACTATGAGATAAAGTTTTGATTATGTTTTTATATGCTTGCAATTTAGTGGTCTTTGTTCTACTTAGTTTGCATATTTTAGCATAGTCAAGTATTTCATAGGAATCTTAGATTAGATTATTTTGAATGGACTAACAACTAACTTTGGTCATTTTTTTGAAGTAGGGTTGATTTAAGGTTCACATAATGGTGCTAGAAGGAGGGCTTGAAGTTTCATATGCATTAACTCTCTAATATGAATATGTATAGCTTTTTGTTGATGCTAATATTGTTTTCATTTATGCTTTCATACTAATATTGTATGAATTTATGCATTAAGTCCAACAGCGTATTGGGTGAGCAAATCTTTTGGGCCATTAGATAGATAGACACACTGTCTTTTATGTGTTATTCTATGGTTTTAGGTTACATTGGTTAAGGGAGAAAGTCAGATGGTGTTACTCTTAAACACCCATATTATTTTCTAAAATCTGGGGGAAATCTTTTATATTGGCGTTACTTTTTGCCTCCTATATGCGTTACAGAATCCATCCATGTATATGGCATATGATTATTATTGGATGCAATTATGATATGCCATTTTTCTTAACTGTCATAATCTAAGGCATATTTAACACATAATGCTAATGCTTTCCGATTTTTCATTTATCCCGTATTGAATGCTTCAGCTCATTACCTAACTAGGATTTGATATGGAATAGGTTTTTGCCTTCCTTATTTTCCCCCACTGTGTGAAGCTAGCTGGGAACCAAGCAAAAAGGAAACAGAGTTTTTAAAGATAGACTGAGATATCCACCAAGAGAAGAGAACGATGTAACAACACTAAGAGGATTTCTTACCTTGAAGTCACCGTATCTCCCATGCACCTATTCTTTGGTGAATATGGTTACTCTCACTGCCTTAATATGCACGTAGAGCCCTTATGAAAATAACTTTGTTTGTTCACAACTTCTAAACTTGGACTCATAGTCATTGAGCTCTGTGTATGGTTTTGTTTGCTAAATATCATTTTTAATAGAATTTATGACAGCAACTATGTAGGAAAATTGAAAAGCGATCCAGCTTGAAGGAATATGAAAGTCCAATACAAATTTATTGCTTATATTTTCTAATTTCTATACATTTTGACATCCATGTTAAATGCAGATTAATAAGGACACTGGTAAAGGTTGTCAGATTTGGCTTTATCCCTTAAGCACTTTTGTTTAAAATTTTACACCTGCAGTTTGTTTGAAAGTGCTAAAGGAGTCTTATTTCTTTTAGGCATTCTATCAACTATTTTAATGCGCTATTCGCTGTGGCTCCTTCCAAAGAAAGCAAAATGTGCATTTCCCAATCCATAGTTTGTGCTTTCATCTAGCATAGGTTGTGGAAGTTTGCAATCCATGAGACCATATTGCTTTGAGGCAATCTACCAAATAGTTCACACACCTGTGCCTTGTTCTTTTTGCATACATGTCTGCCAGAGCAGCAAAAATTTTCCATGTTTTACACTTTTCATGGATGTCCATGCCCTATTTCAAACATCCCATCCTTGGTGCAGGAAGTAAAGATGCTGGTAAAGGTTGGAAAATCAACTTTATACCTACCAAACACATTTCCTTGAAACTTCCTTTCCTTTTAAGCTTTAGACCTGCCATTTTCCTTAGCTCGAAAGTTTCTAAAGCCTTTTAAACAAGTTAACATGCCTATCTTTTACACTTGACAAAATATTTTTTTATGCTTTGATATCTTTTGCACACAGGTAGAAGGGACAAGGATGTGATGTTTCCCCTGACAATCACATTATCTTGATTTGTAAAAGTGGATTTTTTTGGTTATCATAGCTACGAGGGACTTTGAATGGTGTTATGGATGCTACAGTGACTGAGGATGAAATCAGATTGAACTTAATTCTTCGAGTCATTTCATCCACCCAAGACACTATTTTTAAAGCCTTTTTAAATCCATTATGTGCATGTGCTGCAAGATAACTCTGTCCAAACACATTAATTTGAAAGCTATTTTTCTTATTGTCATAGGGGTGTTGCTACACATCGAACAAAGGCACATATTCAAAGGATTTTATTTGTTGTTTCTTATGCCAATTCATAGGCAGTAGCTAGAAAGTTTTTTAGGAGCCTTTGTTTTCCTTTCAATGTAAATAGAGACCATAAGATTCTAGATGTAAGAAACTTCATTTAATTTAAATAGAGGCTATGAATCTTTAGTTCTTTTTTATCACACTTGTTCCCTTTATGGCGATTAGAGTAGTTTTGTAAGGATGGAACATAGTTATGGATTTATGACTAACACATCCTCATTGATCTTCACAATAAATCAGGTTACATTTTGAGGGATTCCATTAATTTTTTGCATCAGAGTTAGTTGCTTTTGTTAGTTGAGAACTGATGGCTACACTTGTTGTATTCGTTAGACGAGACATAGGTTATGCCATTAGGTCTTTGACCACTAGCTAAGGTCCCATAAGCTACTAAATCAAAACCACGAGTAACATCTGTATCACATAAAGTGTATGTTAAAAAGTATGATGTCAAAATCAAAGGTATTCATCTTATCAATAAATAAAGGGTGAGTTTTGGTGCATTCGATGGTGGAGATGGTGCATTATAGTTGTATCAACTATTATGTTGTTTAATGATGCTCTTCCAATTACACTCTCTTTTTTTTTAAGTGTGTACCTTAAAGAGAACCACATGCTAATTTTATACAGCAGAAGACACTTATCTCCCTCTACAGTTTGTGATGAGTTTTATACATACATGGTCAAAATCTGATTGTCAAAATCTAGCTTCGTGCATGATCAAATTGTTACTCTATTCTTTTGTAAGATTTATGTTAGGAATCTTATGTGTTGCTACTAGATTGGCTTGAATAACATGAATAAATAGATGAGCCTTGTTGTTTGTACCTGGTTCCAAGGCAGACTATACCTTATGATCTTGTGATTGAGTGATATCCATGAGTTGGGAAGGTGTATGGTATTTCAATTGATAGTGATTATACACATCAAATGATTTTTCAATATTGTTTCCCACAAATGGTATCATATGTTTTCACTAAGACTTGAGGCAATTATTTCTACTACCAACTTGTAGATTTTTGCTTTGATATTGGTGTGTATTGGAATTGATAGGTCAACTATGGACTTCAAGATTTGACTACTGATAATTGCAAATTTAGGGATCAGGTTCCAAATCTGATTGCACTCAATATGCTCATAATTTTTGGTTATATTCAATTACTCACTATCATTTTGTTGGAGAAAGTGCATTTGGCTAAAAACTTATGCTTTCGCATGAAGCTTCCTCACATCCTTCAACATTGCAAGTTGAAAGCTAATGTACTTTATGCTGTGTGCTTTCATATATAATCTCTTGTTGTGTAGGTTGAATCCTAATGTAAAAATCTTGGGGACTTCATCAATGGATTGCCAACATTAGTTTTCTGAATCAGTATTTTCATATTATATATTTTGATCTTAAATCAATAGTAGTGATTGAGTAAAAGAGAGGAAAACATGATTTTTTTCTTTTTTATCTTGCAGGAGGGATTTCATTTGAACAAAGAACTTGTGAAATTGAAGCATAGGAAACAATCTTTGCAGAATTCTTTAGTTGAAAGGGGGCCTTGAATTGGAACTTGAAAAGAGCATCTTTCAATACTTATTCTAATAGTCTAGAGCATCTGTGGCTAATTTTATTTTCTGTTTTAGGCCAACTAGATCATTGACTTTTTTCAAAGTTGGTTAAAATTGAACCCTAGAAACTCACTAGCTTTTGGATTTAGATAAAATTGAACAATCAAATCTTCATCTTTCCTTTGGTGCTTAAAATGAATCAAATCATTGCTTTGAAGGATAAAATGAATGTGTATCTTTATTGTTTTGTAATTATTTACACAAAATAATATCATCAAAAGATGTATGCACTTATCTTGTGCCTCACGGTGATCTTGAAAATCAAAAGGATTTTTGTGACATTAAATTGTGTAATTAATTACCCACACACTTCATTTTGGGTTTAAAATTGAACAAAACACTTTGCGAGTTTGAGTAAACCTATTGCATATGTTCTCCCTTTGTTTCTAAACGAAGGTTGATCTAACTATGAATATGTTTAATCACTTTTGTCTATCCTAGAGGGTCTGCCTTGGGGAAAAAGTACTCACCCAAGGGAACGACTCAACCAGTAACACTCTAAAGCCAATAGTATTTCCAACCAGGATATAAATGTGGGTATTGGAGTAAACACAAATATCACGTAGTTGATTCTGACGAGATGGATCTAAAAGGGGACTCTCGCCCTATGGGTCAATCTCCACGAACGGAAAGTCTGAAATCAATCCCTTGTTTATAGTGGCCTATTAACTCATTCACCAAGTTTATCAAAGTGGTGCATTGGAACTTAGATTCCAAGAAGTTACTTGTCATGTCCGATCTTGGTTGAAATATAGAGGTTAAGACTTCATTCTTAACATACCTTTATATTTTTTCCTTGGTTGCATGTAAAATCATCTCTTCTACTACGAAGGGCTAGAGGCAAGCCCACTAAGAAAAATGTACCAATTGAGCCAGGGTTTTATATTGCTTGTGAGTCAGTTTGAAAACACAGTGCTTTGATCGAAAACATTGGAAAACCAACATTCAACATGAGCATCAAATCTCAAACCCTTTAGGATAAGCAAATATCCTTGAACAAATTCACATGTTATTGCTTTCCCTTGGGATTCGTATCCTTAGAGGCTTCTAAGAATTTGGATTTCATCTCAATTTTCTCCTACTAAGGTCAACAATAGGTAACTCTTGCCTCAAATCTCCTTGGTTTCTGCATAATACACTTTACAGGATAAGGGGAAAGTTGAGGCATAGGACATCTAGATTCAAAATATAACCAAGAGTGTGTTTGTGTATGTGCTTGGCATCTTTTGGTCATATGGTTTTCATGCAGAATGGTGGTCTTTTGATTTTGAATTACTCTTAGAGAAAGGAATGTTCTTCACTATCTCGGTCTAGTAAACAAGTCCTTCCTAGGTTCATTTAGGATCAAATCAAACACTTCATCCAAATTCCAAACATCTATCAAAACCCATCCCACCAAAAAACTTTAGAGCTTTGAAAACATCATTCTAGACTTGGATAAATCATCAAACCAAAAATCACCTTATTTAGTTAGGAGTATAGGAATGCATCCTTTCTCATACCTCTAATTAAATCATAAATACTTTGAACAAGTTCATCCTAAGATAACATCTTACATCTTAGGGTTTACAAGTTCATTACCCAAATCAAACCAATCAAAATCAAACCCTAAGTCTAGCATTGATCCAAAGTCCCTAAACGTTCAACACTCATATCATTTCCCCTTTTCATCCTTCATCTCGTCATTGGTCCAAAGAACCTTAGAGGTCACTTTTGCAAAAAGGTCAAAACGCAAGAGGAACATGGAATATAAACTTGATCCATACATCATGCATAATCTAATTCAACTAAGCTATCAAAACCTTATAATGCCGATTGATTATAAACACTCACATCTATACAAACCGTACATGGGATCATTACCTTCAACAAATGTCAATAGTACAACAAATGTGAGTATGCCCAAATCAAAGTTTTAGACACCTTTCTCAATGGTAGATTTAAATCCAAGTCCAAACCTACAAATCCACCAACTGAACAACATCATCCCACCAAATCCCTACATGCCAAATGAGAATGTACCAAGTAGAAGTTTTCCAAACATGAATCCAGCAAACTTTGGGATAAATATGTTTACAAATCATACGAATATTGTTCAAAATCCAAAAAAGATGTTAACGACTCCAAATCAAGGTAACACCATACAAAATCAAAGTTACCTAAATCAAGGAAATGTGATTCCCAACATCAACAATGTTCAATTTCAACCTATCATGCCAAATTTGAACATAATCCCAAATCATAATATTATCCAAAATCAATTTGTCCATGATCCCATTCAAAAACCACAAGTATGCATCCCAAATCTGCTTGAACAAAAACCAAATCAACTATATCAAGGGAGTCAAAATCGAAATCAAGATCAAATTTGGCGAGATCAAATTGCTACACTTACCAAAATAGTTGAATCATTGCTCCAAGAGACATCTCCACCACCATTACCCATATCAACATCATTCCTTGGTTTAGGGATTCCCCCTTTACCTAGCACCAATCACTCCATCCAAATCAATCCACCTAACACCAATCAAACCATCACGTCAAATCCTTTGAATATACCATCAACATTGCACCAACGGATGGTATCTAATCAAATGACAACATCAATCATGACAAATCAAAACACAGTCTCCCAAGGACCTATCACCTCGGTCAATCTAAACATCCCTATCACATCGATTATTCCAACCACCACTATCACACCCATCACATCTCAACCCCTCACTACCACAATCACTTCAAATGTATCTCAACCACTTGTCACCACATCCAACACGATTCCAAATCCACCACAACTACCACCAAAACCAAACGCAACAAGACAATATAACATTGCGCTAAAATCTCACTAGGCCTACCAAAAGGCCATCCAACAATATCTAGCCACGCAACAAGCAACACAAGCTCAACAAGTGCAACAAGCCTCTCAAGCTGCCCAAGCCTCTTGAGCTGCCCAACAATCACAAGCACAAACACAAAAAATACTAACTATTGGGCACAATGATCAAGTTCTATCCATCAAAGAAAACATTGAAGATGTTTCTATCTCTTTCGAAGATCAAATAACATAGTTCAAGATTCACTTTTCAATCATGATCAAAATCCATGAATAATACCCAACAATGATCCAATTCAAGAAATGTCAACATCACTTGACCCTATGGTTGAAGACATTCACAATCTTTTCACCACACCTATTGAGAGCAAGGGTCAAGATCAATCCACCACTAAGCACTTTGAAGATGTTCCCATCCCATCTGATGATCAACTCACCATACATCAAGAGCCAATTTTTAATGATCTATTTTAATGAGTGTTAGAATTATTTGATCCCATTGACATAATTTACAATCCATCAACCAATGATCTTATTGAAAATGTCTCTACATCGTCTTATGAGTTAGAGAACATATCTCAAGAATTTATTCCAAAGCAAGATCAAAATCTTCCACTAAGGTCTAGCAATGGTCCTTTCCAAGACATGTTGACCCCCTTTGACCTCATGATTACAGATATGGAAGGAACCCTAAACTTGACACTTGAGGATATTGAACCACTTACCATGTCTAATGGTGACATCCAAGAACCCTTTGTAAGCAATCCATCCTTTGAAACTGACCCATGTCAAGAACTTGATCCAAAGCATGTTGAAAGCAAATCCAAAATAATTCAAAATCAAGAATTTGTATCGCCAAGATACTACAATGATCTAATGGACACTCTCCTATCTATGCAAGATGCACATACTCCACCTACCCATGAGATGCTTTCTATGGATGGACACATTGATGATCTTCATTCAGAATAGGATTCCTTTGTTCCTGACATTATTGCACAAAAGGAACAGGTTATTGGTTCTTACAATCAAACAAAGTTGCCAACATCAGGATCAGATATATCCCAAATTCAGATTGAAGACACCATGAATAAAGATATCCAACATTATCCACTCAAGGAAATAGGTTAGAAAGAACAGGATATTCTAAAGTCAGTAGAGCATCAAATTCCAATAACATCATTTGTAGTGGTCATTTATCAAAGAATGCATTCTAAACAAGAGCTCTCGGAACAAGCAGAATCAAAGCATGAAGGTACTACTACCACCATACTGGGGGAAACTATGTCTCAAGAAAACATCAACATAGGGAGCACAAAGAGTCCTTATGATGAAACTAGTGTCAATACTACAACCAGCCACATCACGAATCTTCATCCACCCATCACCCCATCCATGAAATGGGACCAACGTCAAAAGAAAGAATTGAATAAAAGTACGAAAAATGTTATCAAATCAACAGAAGCTAAGAAACATAATGGAAAAATCAAATACACATGGATACCATAACATACAAAGAAAGATTATCCCTATCAAAATCCATCAGTCAAAGAAACTATGGGGCAAGATAAAAAAGGGAAAAGTATCCATCAAAGATGTCCACAAAAGAAAAAGCAAGCTTTTCAAGCTACATACAAAGTGTATCAAGCAGTTGGTCCTAATTCCATGCACACTTTCATATCCACCCATAATTGCTCATCTTCCCAAGTTTGGAGAGTCAAAGGTTCCAAACTATCAACCAATCCATCATTTATCTCTAAACACACTGTATTCACACCTCCACGCATCATATCCAATTCTTACATTGACCATGTATTGGAAACAACCCTTCATCATAAGGATTTTGAAGGCACTCTATCACGATGTGTCCATAGAGACAAAGTTAACCCTGGTATCAATAAAGTAGACTGGGAATCTCAAAAGTTGTATTCAAGTGCACGTATCTTAGCAAAGCAACTTCTTCAATCAGGATATCGATGGCACATTATGACAGGGGCATCTACATTAGCAACACCTTGTGATTTAGTATGAGCTTAAAATCTTTTGAAAAAATCAAAAAATATATAAAAAAACAAAAATTAGAAAATGGATTGAAAATAGTAAAGAGAAAAAATTGTCCTCTAGTGAAAACCGCATGGGTTGCATGCTTTGGACAGGTACCATGATGAAAACCTGGAAAATAGACATCATGTGTAGAATCAAGCAACTACGTGCGCCAGTTTAGGTGAAAGCATCTCATCCCATCCATAATAAAGCCAACATTCCATCCATCTTATCCATAATAAAGACATTTATCCATGAACCATTATCCAATCCATTTTCATCCATCAACAGCCATCATCCAAGTTATCTTGATCTTGATGAAAGTTTGGGGCACACTTTATGCTTGCTTATGGTAAACATCTTGGCATGGGCCATTTTCATTGATCCTATCCTATGCAACATTATCTGAGCCATGAAGCATTATCCAAATGAGCATTCTTTATCTGAACACCTTACCTTATCGCAAGATAATCCTTGGAATCCTTTGCATACTTACCATATCCATCCACCCATACACCTATCCAGGCATCTATCCATGACATTCCATACATTGCTAGACACTAGGGGTAGGTATTTACATCTTGCTTCGAGAATAAATCTTGGTCTATATCCTCCAACTTATGTGGTGATCCGAACATTGGAGAATGCATAATCAAATTGGTCAAACCACTTGTGAGCAAGAATCCAAATCACTAGCCCATGGCATATTTTGACAAGAAAATGTTCCTTATCAAGCTTCATCTTTCATCGAACATCAATCCAAACAATCAATATCAGTCACATCTAATTTGCATATCGATGTCACATCAAATCATTCAAAACATATTTTGTTTCAAACCAAACTTCAAAATCCTGATCAATCAAATCCAATCAATCCATAATCTTGGGATATCCTTCCTGATCATTGTGTTTCTTAACACTATCCTTGCATTGTTGTGTATTCTCAACAATGTTATCATCGTCAATCCAATCGACATCTCAATCCTTGTGTTGCTTAACACTATCCTTGCATTGTTGTGCATCCTCAACAATGTTATCATCATCAATCTTGGTCAATAAAATCCTTGCATTGTTGTGTACCCTCAACAATGTTATCATCATCATCAATCCATCATTTCAATCAGTCAACCTTAGCTTGGTCTTCAACAAAATCCCAAATAGAGAACAGATATCATCACACATTTCCATATCCAAATCGTCAAAATCTTGTGAAAAATCTAAAAACATCAAAAAATCCAAAAACATCCAAAACATCAAAAATCAAAAAACATCCAAATAATGCGACAAATTCGAAAACACTTAAAAAATAAGAAAAACATCAAAAACAATTGGAATCTGAACTACACCGTCTCTGAGCTTAAACATAGGCAACGCTAATCTTTGATCAGCCCCCGAGACATCAAAATGCAAAAACATTCAAAAAACACAAAATCCAAAAAAAAAAATCATAAAATCTTAAAAAACCCCAAAAAATTCAAAAGATCAAAAATCAAAACATTTGTAAAATCTTGAAAATACCAAAAATAGCCTCAAAACATTGCAAAATGTCAAAAACATCCAAATATTTGAAAAAAAATCCATCTGTCACATCTCGCTTTCACCCACAATAATCAATCATCCATAATAAACTGATCATCACCTTCATCCTTTGGAAAAATAAATAGAAACAATCACAACAATCAACAAAAGTAAGCTTCAATCATAAAATCAAAAGTGAACAACAAACCTTTAAAACAAAATCAAACTCTTGATCATTTTTAGACATGTCAATCAACCTTATATCAACAACCTATTAATCAACTTATCAACCCCTCATCATCCTATACAATGCATGTCCTAGGATATATCGTTCTAACAATGGGCATCATTTTGGATATCACTTTGGATTCTTATCCTATCAAAAAAAATCCCTTTGGCTAAAGGTATGAAGAACATTGGCTTGTTTGCGTACTTGATCTTTTTTGTTGATTTATCTTATTGTGCTCATTCCAAGGACCTCTCGATGATATCCGAATGAAGGATTTAGAGAGATAGGAATGGGGCAATGATCATTATCCTTTTGTGTATTATGCTTGTTGGACGTTCTTGTAATATAACTTGGTGAATACTTTCTTTGTTAGGTACATCCTAGCAAGGTTTATGTATGTCAAGTGTGAACAAGAATACTCCTATCTGTTTGTCGAGTCAAAGTCCATCGTACTAGGTACAATTCCATCCTGGTTCTTTATACCTTGATGCATCGTATCTATGTGTGTTATCAAACATAAGGTAAGTAGCCCATTTTTAAAATCCCAATCCTTGATAAGCAAATAATCATCATCTATCATCATCATCATCATCATCATCATCTCTAATAAAGTCTCATTAGATCATGGACTTGTTGGATCCTCTTGTCATCATCTCATTTCTTTGTTCTTCTCTCTGTGCTAACATAACATCACCAATGCATCCATCATGCATCCATCCTACATCCACAAACCATCAGCATACCACATATCATTCATATCATACATAATATAAAACACCGATCATTTCACATGCATTACATTTGCATCATCGTCGTTATATAGATCTGTTAGTCTAAGCATCTCATAAATCATATATTTTCATAAATCATACATTTGCATAATCATAGCATATCACATCATCAATCGCATCCATCTCACATCATATCATCATTTAAGTTTTTTAAGATAATAAATATTTGTTATTCTAAGCATCTGAAAACCATCTCATTTGTATCATCATCCATAACCATCCATCTTGAACCTTATTATCATGAGATTGACCCTAAAATCAAATTTTTTCACTCAATCTCTTGAGGGGGTAATGTACTAGTGTACTTCTTTCTGCTACCAAGGCATCTGAAAAAATCATAATTTTTTTGAATTTTGATCGCGGCAAGTTTATTCTTTGAACCAACGCAGCAAGTACATTGCTTCAAAGAGGGGAAAAATGTATACACATGAAATTAGCATTATGCACTTAGTTCACATTCCATCCACTCATTAAATTAATCAATTTCATCAAATCCATTCACCAAATAAATCAGGACTATTTAATTCATTCCTAAGGTGTTTCATTTAAATTAAATAAATCAAAGTCTCACATCAACCTTTTAATTAAATAAACCAAACCTTATTTAATTAAATCTCAAAAATCCATATTTCATCCCTTTTTTATTTAAATAAATCAAAATATCTAAGTCAAATAGGTCAAAGCATCTAATCATCATCTAAGCTAATATAATCCTGATTAACCTAACCTAACCACCCATCACATCCTCTAGCTTTTCCCACTTGCACTAATAAACCATTTTAATTCATTTATAAATTCATCATTTTCTTTCAACTTGGCATAAAAATGGAATATTCCCTCAAGTTTGAATATGAAAACAAGTTGACATGTACATCCAACAAATCATTTATGAGCTCTTACATGGCTCTTTCACAAGTCAAATTTAGCATTTAAACTCATCTTGTCATCAAATTCAAATTTGTATCTCCCCCTCTTTGGCACATTGACCAAAATGTGCTCATTCCTCAACCTCTCACAAGTTGAAAAATGGCCTCTTCTCATTGGCTTATCTTTAGTCCCACATCCTCCATGTTTGGAATTCTTCTATCCTTCTTGGTCATAAATAGAGGCCTCCTCTATTGTTTTACTCCTCCAAAATCTCATGCAAAGTCACTATCTTCAATTGAGAACTGATTTTTTCCACTCCATTATCATATCATTTTCATATCATGGAGCTTAACAAGGATTGGGAAAGGGCTTCTTTCCATAGAAGCACCAATCCACTATGAGATAAAGTTTTGATTATGTTTTTATATGCTTGCAATTTAGTGGTCTTTGTTCTACTTAGTTTTCATATTTTAGCATAGTCAACTATTTCATAGGAATCTTAGATTAGATTATTTTGAATGGAATAACAACTAAATGTGGTCTTTTTTTTGAAGTAAGGTTGATTTAAGGTTCACACTTTACAACAATAAAATGAGGTCCACATAGCCTAGAAAGGCACAACTTCCAATGTGAATATGTAAAACAAATTACAACACTAGAATAAAACCATGCTTAATTTACAAAACTTATAGATTAATGTGAGAATGCTACTAAATACATTTTAGAATATTGCATTAAGGGAAAAATAGGCTTATTAGACTTAAATGCTTAATAAAAGTCTAGAAAAGTGCGAAAGTCATTCACAACAGTTTACAACACCTTTACAAGACATCATTAAATGCATTTTATTTAGTTTTTTAGGGCCAAAGACCTAATGTGGATGTGTAAAACACCTCAGAACACTAAATCAAGGCCTCATTAAGTCCAATTTATCATCAATTATTCCCAAATCAATCAAGAAATACTTTTTTCTATGCTACATTTAGCCCCCACTTTAGTGAGAGGATGAACTTGATTCAAACTGACACTAAAGTAGACATTCAAGAGGGGTCCAATCATACCAATGTGGATGAAAAAGGATGACAAAGATCAAGGCACCGGTCAACCCCTAGAATCCTGGATCTTAAGTTAAACCAACATACGCACAAAAGGACACACACAAGATGAATGAATTGCAAGAAGACAAGATACATGATCATGCAATGGAAATGACTAAAAAAATTGAAATAAGAGATCATATCAAGCTTCGATCATTTGACCATAGCGATGTGGATCAAATCTAGGCTATTTGTCTAAAAAATCATACTCGCTTTGACGCGATGAAAGTCTTGGCTACTCATCAGGTAAGAAGTCCTAAAAGGTGAGAAACATACACTCATGGATGGTATGCACTCACACCCATGCAAGTGTTTGTGGGGAAAGTCATGCCTCGGAATACACTTCTCGCTCAACCATACCAAAGTTATGTCTCTTGATAAGTTTGATAAGTCACCATAGAAAAATGACCTTCAAGCTCCATGAGGCAAGGAAAGCTTCATATGCTTGAAACTTATAAACATTGTAAATGCAAAAAAATGGAAGGAATGTTCAAAGGTATTTTGCTTAGTTCGTGCAAGGTCTCATCTTAGGGAACATTGTACCTAATGCTTCCAAGAGAGGAGAAGTCCAAAATTTTCTTATCTTGGGTGTTGTGGCTCTTAGCTGGAGAGAGAAACACCAGGTACCTCAATTTGTCTGCTTCAAAACACATGGCAGCCAATAGAATTTATCACATAGAAGTTAATGGCATGAGATAGGAGGAAGAGGAAGACATCAAAAAGAAAGTTTTCCTCTTCTTTAACAACCTTCTCTCGACGAATGGGGAATTCAACCATAATGACCAATATATTTTTTTAGAGGCTATCCCTAAGGTTGTTGGGATGGAAGATAATGATAAGCTTGCTGCCATTCCCTCTAAGGGGGAAAATACAAAAGTTGTCTTTTCTTTTGAATGAAACAAGTCCCCTAGCCCTGATGGGTTTCCTATGTTTGTTTTTCAACGATTTTGGGAAATTGTTGAAAAGGATGTTGTCAACGTTGTTAAGGAATTAAATGCTACTTTTTTGGTCCTTTTTCCTAAGAAACCTAGGGCTATGGAGTTTGAAGCCTTTATACCTATTAGTCTCTGCCACTCTATCTATAAAATCATATCTAAGGTTTTGATGTCAAGGATCCTTAATATCCTTCCTTCCTTGATATAGCCTCAACAAAATGGTTTTGTTCCTAGAAGGAAAATATTAGATTCTATAGTTACTATCCATTAGAATATCCATTCACTTGTGGAATCCAAAACTAAAGGGTTTCTTCTTAAGCTGGATATATCCAAAGCTTATGATCGTGTTGAGTGGGAGTTTTTATTTAAAATTATTAGGGTGTTTGGTTTTAGCAGCAAAGTTATTCAGTTGTTGAATCAGTTGGTTACTACCATCTCCACCTCTATCATTGTGAATGGGTCTCCTTTAAGATTCTTTCAAAATTCAAGAGGCCTAAGATAGGTTGATCCTATCTGTCCTATTCTATTCACAATCATGGCTAAGAGCCTAGGAAGGAATCTTAAAAGTTTGATTGAAAAGAGGTCTCTTGTTGGTCTTAGTCCTTCATCTACTAATTTGATTTGTTCTCACCAATAGTTTGTTGATGACACTATGCTGATGGGAAGATCTACGGTGATTGAGGCTAATACTTCGAAAAAAAATTTGGACATGTATGAGAAGGCGACTAGGCAAGTGGTCAATAGACAAAAGAGCTCCCTTTTTTTCTTTAATACCCTTGATCATAGACAGGTCAATATTGCAAGAATCCTTGGTTGTAGAGTGGAATCCTTAACCTCTACTTATCTTGGACTACTACAATTCCTTAAACCTTGAAATCCTATTGGTGTTCATTGGTTGATAGGTTTAGTAAGAATTTGGCAAGATGGAAAGGAGCTCTTCTGAGCCAAGTTGGAAAAATTCAGCTCCTCAAAGCTTCTCTTCAGAATCTCTCAGTTTATGCTTTAACCCTTTTCAAAATTCCTACTAAATATGTGGAGGACATTGAAAAGATCCAAAAAAGATTCCTTTAGTCTGGTGAGGAGGAGAGAAAGAGGATTCCTCTTATAGGATGGGATTTGGTTTGCAGTCTGAAAACCTTGGGGGGATTAGGTCTTAGAAAAAGAAAAATGATTAATAAGACTCTTCTTCCCAAACAAATATGGATATCCTTCTTGTTTGTTGGAGAATGGAAAGATATTTTAAGAAGTAAATATATGACCAATTGTGCATCCCTCAAAGCTTTGTTGGATTCTCCTATTCTACATTGTGGTTCAATATTATTGCTGGTAGAAAGATCTTGGAATCATGGATTGGATGGCACATTAGAAGCAACAATCTAGGTTTTGGGAGGATAGATGGCTTTTTAAGGATCCCCCAATAAAAATTGAAAGATTTAATAGATGGCCTAAGTCTTGTAAAGAAATTTTTGGAGAGTATGTTAAATATTATTTGAATGAAGGAGATATTCAAATAAGATTGCATTGATTTATGTGTGGTTAGTCAGGAGTTGGCTCAAATTCAATCTTCCTTAAGGGCTATTAGATTGGGACATAATCAGCTAGATGATCATCTTGTCTGGATGGACAACCCTTTAGGTAACTACTATGTTTCTTCGGTTGTTTCTCTACTATCTCTTTCTCAAGCCCCCCCTCATTCCTAGTCTAAAGCATGGATTAAACACTCGACTCCTAAAGTCAACATTTTCTTTTAGACTCTGCTTTAAAATAAGGTGCTAACAGTGGATAATCTTTGTAAACAGGGATTTTAAATCCCCAACAGATGTTACCTTTGCAAGTGTGAGGCGGAGTTAGAAAACCATTTTTTCTCCATTATCTATTTGTTACAACAATTTGGGGAATTTTTTTAGCCCTCTCGAATATTTTTTGGATGTCCCCTCTATCCATTAAAGATCTCTTTTTACAATGGAAAGCTGCATCTCAAAATTATTTCCTTTCAAGGTTATGAGCTTTTATTTTACCTTTTGTTGTTTGGGGAGTGTGGAATGAACATAATAACAAAAATTTTAGAGATAAGGAGATGTAGGAGACTAATGTTTTTGAAAAAAAAATAGGCTTATCAATGACAACTTCAATGTTATTCCCCAAAAATCTCTTAACCTGGAAGCTATGGTGTGTACTCCCTATGATATAAGGATAGCCAAGGATTGGAATATCAAAATGGATGTTTCTAAGGCATCCAAGCCAACTAAGAAAAGTAGGGAGAGTGTGTGTTGAACCTTTCCTCCAAATGGCTGGACTAAAGCCAACTTTGATGGTGCTACGAAGGGCAATCCAAGGATGGCCAGAAGTGGAGATGCGTTAAGGGAATCAAATGGTAACTTTATGGTGGTTGTGGCCATTTCCCTAGGTCATCAAACCAACCATGTGGCGGAGGCTATAGGAGCTTTTCAAGTTTTAAATTTAGCACTTAATCTAAATATAAAATATTTATGGCTTAAAGGGGACTCCAAAAACATCATCGACTGTCTTCTAGGTAGGATCCCTCCTCCTGGTCTATAAAGAATTGGATTGAAGAAGAAAAATCTATTTTAGAAAAGTTTGATAAAGTTAAATTATCCCATGTCTATAGGGAAGCTAACAGTGTGGAAAATTACTTTGCGAATGAGGGGGTTAAGAGGGAAGGTTTGAACACGTGGCATAATTTCAGGGACTTGGGAGCTGAAGTCAGGTCCTTAATAGATTATGATGTTACACATGGGAAAGAGGAAAATATCTTTAATGATGATAGGGAAAGGGTTGAGTACATCACAATCAAATAACTTAGTAGGTAAGAAAAAATGGCACACTTTGTGGGTTCATTGTAATGGCTGCATAATTTTGCAATAAGTTTTTTGTGTTGGGAGATACTGTAGTGAGGTGCATATGAAAATGGGGGGGAATAGGAAAATAATTGAGCCTAAAAGTTACGAAATGCACATGAGGAATGCTAAGGTCTGGAAATAGGCTGTGAGAGGTGGTTTGGTTCCATTCCTGGAAAAACTTCATGGGCCTGATCCTATGGCTACTAACTACTTTGAGAAGAATTGGAATAATGGAGAAATAATCCTCTTTGGGAAGAAAGTGAAACTGGATGATAAAATCATAGGAGAGGTGACTGGAATGTCCACAGAGGGCATAAAATTTTATCATGATAGAAGGTTTTTAGACGAGGTGGTAATCAAATTCCCTAAGAAAGATAAGGAGAAAATAAAGATGGTCAAAGTTTCCAATAACTATTTTGAAATTGACACCATCAAGGGGCTTTGGAGAAAGGTGCTTTGTGTCATAATGGAGTATATTACCTTGGATAGGAGATTCACTAGAGTTTATGGTCATCATTTTTCTATCCTTAACCACTTCTGCCATAAGGTACGGATTTATCTACCTCATCATTTGTTCTATTCGTTGAGTCATAGTGTTGAGGACCACAAGAAAAACCCAAGGAGATACCCTATTCTTTATCCTGGTATTATTAGGTTAATATATGAACATTATCAAAGCCTATTGGGTTTATCAAACTTGGTTGCCTCCACGACATTTGAGGATTATGATATGGATAGTGGAGGTTTGGAGAATCATTCTAAGCCTAACCAAGAGAGAATTGTTGAAGCCCATGTATCCCCTTTTATCTCTAGCAAGAAAACTCAGCTTTGTAATCCCTAGCTCACGAAAGCTAACCCTAAGATTTACCTCAACTACCTGGTTCCTTTAAAGAATCCCACTCTCAAGCATTCCCCTACCAATAAGTTGGTTTCCTACTCTACAGACTCTTTAGAGGAAAAAACTAAGAACCCTGAATCTAGCAAAAAAATTGTCTCAACCCCTCTTGCCTCTTTCAAAGATGATGGTACCATATTTCCCAGCTCCCCCAACCCAGATGATATTAACCTCATTTTAGACTAGGAACAGTCTAGAGATATCCTTACCTCTGCTAGAAGTGGCATTGGTGATATTTTTAGGGTTATGAAATGGACCTATCAAGAAATTAATGATCTTAATCTCAGAAATAGGGTTCTAAATAGCAAGGTGGAGGAACTAGAATTGAATTTGTCTACTCTAAGCAATCAAGAAGGGAAATAGAAAAATAAAAATACTGGAATGAGAGATGATGACATTGAGGACAAGTATAAGACTTTGAAAGCTGAAATTGTTAAAATAAAAACAACTTGAAAATTGTTGTGGAACAAAACCATAGAATGGCAAGGAAGAATGCCATTATCATTAATGCAATGTCTGAAATGTTGGAAAAATTGCAACAGGGCTCGCTAGTTGTTGATCTAGAAGAGGACAAGGATAAAAGCAAGAATGAGGACCATGGAATATCAAAGAGAGCCCATGCCAATCTTAAGAGGAAAGTGCCTCCTACTACCCAGATGATCCAGATCTTAAATAGGGGGTTCAAGAAATGAATGATATAGAAGTTGAGACAACAGAAATGTTAAAGTCCCAAGTTTAGTCGTTGCTAGCATTTTTTCAAGTCTTTTTGGGTTTTTTTTGTGGCCCTTGCTAGCTTTTTTGGTGGTTGTGGCTTTGTCATTCTATTGTCCTCTCTACAACCTCTCTATTTATGGGGTTTTTTATGTTCTTTTCTTTTGTTTGTAAACTTTGTGGTTTAAAGTCCCTATAAAACCCATTTTTTCCTCTTTCAAAAACATTAGTTGTTTCTAGTTTCCTTTTGTTTATTTTGGTGCCCCTATCTATAATTTAATTCCCTATTCACTTACTTTACCTAGATTCACACATAATTTATTACTCAATTTACAAATTCAATAATTGATTATTCATTCTTTGTGACATCCACAACTTCCAAGGTCAACACATAATTGAACACATTACTACTTACTAGATGGCATCTAGTCTTTCATAGATAATGTTGCAACTCTAAATACATATTTTGGTAGGCTCTCCTCACCCAAGTTTTAAGCTTAATTACTAGAAGGATATTATTTACACATTACCTAAATCAATTTTCACCAATTATAACTTAGTTCTAACTTACACATTCCTAACTTTGACTTAAATTTCAATAATCATGTTCTTTCACTTGTTTTAGTCTTAGATAAAACAACTCAAAGTTTTAGTAGTTGTTATAGTTTTATTAAGTTTACTATGTCATCATTTACTTGCAAATGTGTTTAATTAACTTTAACTTTTCACCCTTCAATTCCATGTAAAATTCAGTTTTTACCTTTCTTCTAAATAAGATTTAATATACAACACAAGGTTTCAACCATTAGTTGATTTCCTTAATCATGCAATCTTATCTACCAACCATAAGTTTATTCACCTTAGAGTTTCAAACATTCAATAGCGATACTCTTTCTTATGTTGAATCATGATTAAGTATGTTTAGGAGGCTTATGTGTTACTTATTTTTGAGGTATGATCACAAGATCGATTCTAACACACCCTTAATTTGCATTTAAATATCATTACATAGAACCAAGGGTTATGTACTTCCAAAGTTATATTTAAAGTATTCTCTATACCCATCCTATAGTAAACAATATAGGTTTTTTCAATGCATACATAATAAGAGTTATGAAGTTTCTTGTGTGAAACACTTTTTGAACATATAGTTTATTTCTAGGTGCAACTTACAAAAAGCTTACTCTAACACCCAAATTTTACAACATGCAAGGCATATTTATGTGTGAATCAATCCTTCATTTTAAGGTGACTCAAGGAAGTTTTAGGATATTCTCATTACAACCTTCTTAATTGAGCTAATATTCCCTTAATTATATTTCCTCCAAATTAGACATTAACCACATTTTCATCTCTTTCAATTAAACTATGACTTTTAGGTTAAACCTTACCTAAGGTTTACTAAAAGGAATCAATAAATAGTCTCTAAACACTCCCTTATATTTTATAAGCTTGAAGGAAATCATTTTCTTTCTAAATTTAAATTATACAATCAATAATAATTTTTTTAATTATCCAAGGTTATACTTTACTATCCACAATAATCACAATAATTTGACTTCTCTATTAACATCATTAATGTATTTTTTGGTGGAAGAATTTAGGTTCCTTTAATCATGTATTGAAGTAAATCATATTATTTCACTAACTCCTCAAATCCCTAATAAATATTTAACAACCATTTCTACCTTCTTAAAGCTTAAGAGAGGGGGCATCAAATAGTGGTAGGTTCAATAACACTTGTTAAATGGACTAACATGCCTTCTAACATGCACACCACTTACATTAATTTTTGGTAACCTATGATTAATTAAATTTATAGAATGGTTAAAGTTTAGCTAACACACGTCTTTAAAATGTTTAATAAAGATGGTAAATTGCTGATAGATTCCAAAGTACCCCCATGATCTAGACTCTCAAAAGTTATTAAGTTGGAAATATTTTAAAACTTAATTGTTAGAAAGTGATTCACATGTTGATAACATACAAATTAGCAAGACCCATCTTACTCCCAGAGTACCTAGTGTTGCAACCTAGGCTCTAATACCAAATGTAATACCTAGAAAATTTCAACCAAAAAATATAGTTAAGGACAAAACAAATATTTCAATTTTCAACCGCGAGCACTAACATAAGTCCCAAAGACTGCTCCTTATACATGCACTTCATGAAAGCATAACAATATCTGACCTAGATAAATTATAAGAACTAAACCGTCTACACATTTTCTTTAACATTCATGGTTGGGTTCCAAATGGAGATATGGAATCCACATCACCAAGGTAGGCTTGATTAGTTCTATGAGCTCATCAATAATCAAAAGTTCAGTTCAAGTCACAAGTGATGTAAATAGAATAAATATCAATACTATCTTTAAGTAATAATAAGAGAACAAGCCTAGGGACCAAACCTAATTCCTCGGGGGCTCGTCTCTGACGGCCTTGCCTACGTATATAATTCATAAATGAATCATAGTTCAACACTTTGGGTTTACTTCAAATCATATTTGATTGACCAACAATACACAAATCATCTAGATTTAATTCACGACTATTTTTTCAATAGCTTAATAAATATATAGAGTAGACAACTATGGTTAATCTATGTAAGCTCCTAAATTGATATGCTAAGAAGTATACAACCCATGATACCGTATTCCCGTACAAAAATCCACAATTGATTATAATATAGATCCATATAATTCTCATCCATATAATCTATTATTCCATCTACCTTCTCACATAGTTAAATGAATTTTAAGATGCCATGATTTGTAATATTAATCAAATAATTAAATAGAATTTCAATAACTATTTAATACTACATGAATATAATAAATTAATTTCTATATGAAATGAGAGTAGTATAACAACAACCTATCATAATGTCTTTAAGACTAAATTTGTAACCATCATGGTTATTATTATGATGATACAAAATAATTCTATTCAAGAAAATAAACCAAACCATAATATCCAAATTGCCAAACAATTTATAGCTTGCTGATTTTAATGGAAAAAAAGGGCAGTGTTTGAACAGTCATAACTTTTACATCTCTTACCCAAATTTTAAAATTCAATAGGAATTAGAAAGGTGAAAGGACAAGGAATAACACACAGAAAGCCTTTGAAAGAATACTAAAGCATGTGTGAGTAGTTTTGACTGTAACTTAGCCCATTATAAACCTATCAAAATAGTTGTTGACAATTTAATTACATTTTCTTTTTTTCTTTTCTTTTTGTAACCATTATAAGCATTTAAAAAATAGTACCTCATGATCCAATATATGTCACAAAGCATAGCAAGATACTAGAAATAATTAATGTAAATCAAATAGGTATTTACAAGATAGAAAAATACACTCATTTTGTATGTTGAATAATCATTTGTTAAATTTAGTTTCACCCTAAAGTACAACCAATTTCACCATTAATTGGATTAATAATGATAAATATTTATATATGAGATTTATATCAAATAACCTTATATATTCTCCTATCTAAAACTAGATGTCTTCATTTATATAAAATTGATTGCATAATAGAACTCCATTACTTATAGGTTTCTTACTATAATAAATATTAACCATGCATATCAAGATTTGTATCTTTCGCTATATGTAAGATATTTATAATATATTTTTTTATACATATAAAAGACTAACAAATAGAAAAAATATTTTTACCCACTCACTTCCTTGTTACCATTAAAATTGTCCATGTTAACCTAACTACCATCATAACAATTGGTTTAAATACTTGAATAGTCCCACTTTTTTTCTTCTCGTAAAAGATTCTAAATAGCTGGCACATTGTTCATCTGGGGCTTCACACACCCCAAACAAAAAAATAGTGACACCTATTATTTCCGCTTATTTTCAACTAACAAAATAAATCTACTATTTTGAATTTTTTTAATCGTTTCAACAAATATAAAGCATTTAAATTCAAAATAAAACCCCTTTCAAACAATGTCGAGATTATCTCGAAGATTGATTTCTATCAATTGTAAAAAAAAATATCAGTAATCTTCAAACAACATGCCAAAAGGTATGAGCTGCTTAAAGCATGGATCTAATTCATATTTACCATTTTGGATTCTCTTTTCTTTTCTTAACAAACTCAACAAAGCTTGAGATTGTAAAAATATGGAGCATCTACAAAGTTCCTTTTTCAAATTTTGAGCAGCACAAACCATATTCAATTTAGTTTCACTAGATGTGATTTCTAACAACGGTCTTGACTGTGCTTTGATCGCAGTTGTCACTATTATTATGGTTGAAATTGCTCTCTTATTGGTTTTATACATTAAATATGCACTATTTAATTGTTAGTACCAATTTACCTTAATTTGTATAATATTTTTAGTGATGTGGTTATGAGAACAATTATAAAACATCTCAGCTAACATTTATTTCATTTTCCATTGAATGCAGAATATCCTTTATAAAAATTCTTAGACACATGCATGAAGGGGATGTATATAGGTGTGTGTGGAGTATAAATATGTAGTTTAAAATGCAATGCCCCATAACAATACCTGTGCTTCTATGCAAGTTGTTGTTATTCTTTATCACCTCCATTACTTTATTTTTTTACTCATAATTTCACTCAGCCAATGTGCATTCTAAAACAATCAACTGTTTTCCTTCTAGCGGTGTTACACTTCCTCCATTCAATGGCCTGATAAGTACTAAAAATGCAATAAACAGAAAAATGATAATAATAGTAATAATTGCATGAAACCCCTACATTTTGTTTGATCAACGTTGAGTGAGGACTTTAGGTTTTCAAGCAATGAAATATGTAGACGTAAGGCAAAGATCTGAAATTTTTATTAACTCTTTGTGCCAAAGGAGAATGTAAAAAGTTTTAGTTGCATCTATGATGCTGAAAATGGAATATCTAATCCACACTAAGCTTGACCACACACGAGTTGAAATTATTCTTTAACCTATAAATCTATGAGACTTCCACAATCACCCATCAAATGCAAATATAGATATAGCATTCTAAGAGTGACTCTCCAATGTTGGATTGCCTTATGAGTGACTCTCTCAAATGCAAATACAAATATAGCATTACAAGAGTGACTCTTCGCAACCCTTCAAAGCACCACATAGGCTACGCCATTCAACTCCAAATTGGATGCCAGCTTTGGATTTGTAGACCTAATGCTTTCAAAGACCCTTGATTTGGCAACCAAATGGGATTCTCCAATGTTGGATTGCTTTTATAGACTGATACACTCCTCCTGCACATTGTCATTAAGACATAACATACTTCTTGAATGGTGTGGCAGGAGACTCTCCTTGCTTTTAGCCTCCAATTCCTTGCTAATAAAGGCCTACACAGTAAACCCATATGCAACCCATAACTCATAATTAAAATCTGGGAACTCCCACTAATAGTGATCTCATCTGCTTGTCAGTTGATGACATGATAGAAATAGATAACTTGTGTTCCAAATTACATAGTGGTTGCCCAAACCTACCACTATCCTTTTTACTTAATATTTTTAATTTACTTTTATTATTCAATGTTCATTTTATATCTTCTTATGTTGTAGTTGTGTCTGCTCCAATACTCATGTATGCAAAAGAAATCATGGTTTACAAGATGCTACTGCACATGTGAAAAATCATGTGGCCTTTACTCACAACTGTAAATCCTTTGATCTTTTTCAAATGAATTCCCCACACACTAAATTTTAAAACATACATTTTCTCATTATTTAGTTGTTATATTCACATTAATATCTTTATATATATATATATATATATATATTGATGTATTCTTCATTATATTAGTACTCTTTTTCTTCACTTTGAAATTATCTTATTATTCATATATGTGTTAATATGATTTATGCTACTATAGTGTGGTTGCTAAATCTGCAAATATTTCAACCTTGGTGAACATTAGTAATAATACCAAATCAAATACACCAAATCAAGCATTAATATGAGATATTGAATCATGCTAAACAAACAAAGTGATAAAATACCAAAGACTAAGCATGCTCAAACCTATCCTATAGTGGATTGGTGCTTCTATGGAAAGAAGCCATTTCTCAATCCTTTGCTAAGCTCCATGATGTTCATATGAAAATACCATGAAAATGGGAAAAATTAGCTCTCAAATTGAAGAGAGTAACCTTGCATGAGAGTTGTAGATCAAGTTGTGGAGGATTTGATGATGAATGAAGCCTTCCATTTATAAAATATTTTGATGAGAGAAATAGCCAAATGAATGAATGTGGGACAAATATTGGACCAATGAGAAGAGGTCACTTGTCAACTTGTGATAGGTTGGAGGATGAGCACATTTTGGTCAATGTGCCAAAGAGGGGGAGATTCAAATTTGAATTTGAGAGATAAATGTTGAGTTTGACCTTTGCAAGGGACATGTAAGAGACATGTAGGACCTATTAAATGCCTTGTTGAATGTACATTTCAACTTTCTTTTGAATTCAAATTTGAGGGAATATTCCTCAAAGATGCCATGTTGATGGAAAATGCTGATTTTATAAATGAATTAAAATGATTTATTGGTGCAAGTGGGAAAAGCTAGAGGATGTGATGGGTGGTTAGATTAGGTTAATCATGATTAGATTAGCTTAGGTGATGATTAGTTGATTTTGACCCACTTGACTTGAATATTTGATTTATTTAAATCAAAAGGGATGGGAAATGCATTTGGGATTTAATTAAAGGGGTGATGTAAGATAAAGGTGGATTAATTTGCATGAGATGAAATTAGAAGATGGTTTATGAAAGATGAAATGTTATGGTTTGATTAAAATTGATTTATTTAATCAAATGAGGTAATGGTAGGCTTAAATCAAATAAAGTTAATTTATTTAATTTAAATGGATGATGAACCTGATTTACCTGATGGGTGGATGGGTGTGATGTAATGCCCGTCGTGCAAACCCCAAAGAACACATACAATGCAAATAATTTTTTTTTTTTTTTTAAATAATTAAATTGAACATGTAACAACACTTAACCATAATTCACATAGCACATTACATCACATTAACACACTTGGTTCTCTGGGGCACGCGAGGTTACATTGCAACAACAAAACATAAGAACAGATAAAGAATATAACATAACCATTTAATTCATGATAACCATATACAATGATACATCCGATAAGCATGATGCGAGTAAGATAGACATCGCATAATTACATCCCTGATAAATCTCTTAAAAGAGATACAAATGATCCTAACTATTACATCATTGTTTTACTGTTACATTACAATCTC
>VDFB02281492.1:978071137-978114566 GCA_007258455.2 Sequoia sempervirens
GGGACTTTGAATGGTGTTATGGATGCTACAGTGACTGAGGATGAAATCAGATTGAACTTAATTCTTCGGGTCATTTCATCCACCCAAGACACTATTTTTAAAGCCTTTTTAAATCCATTATGTGCATGTGCTGCAAGATAACTCTGTCCAAACACATTAATTTGAAAGCTATTTTTCTTATTGTCATAGGGGTGTTGCTACACATCAAACAAAGGCACATATTCAAAGGATTTTATTTGTTGTTTCTTATGCCAATTCATAGGCAGTAGCTAGAAAGGTTTTTAGGAGCCTTTGTTTTCCTTTCAATGTAAATAGAGACCATAAGATTCTAGATGTAATAAACTTCATTTAATTTAAATAGAGGCTATGCAGCTTTAGTTCTTTTTTATCACACTTGTTCCCTTTATGGCGATTAGAGTAGTTTTGTAAGGATGGAACATAGTTATGCATTTATGACTAACACATCCTCATTGATCTTCACAATAAATCAGGTTACATTTTGAGGGATTCCATTAATTTTTTGCATCAGAGTTAGTTGCTTTTGTTAGTTGAGAACTGATGGCTACACTTGTTGTATTTGTTAGACGAGACATAGGTTATGCCATTAGGTCTTTGACCACTAGCTAAGGTCCCATAAGCTACTAAATCAAAACCACGAGTAACATCTGTATCACATAAAGTGTATGTTAAAAAGTATGATGTCAAAATCAAAGGTATTCATATTATCAATAAATAAAGGGCGAGTTTTGGTGCATTCGATGGTGGAGATGGTGCATTATAGTTGTATCAACTATTATGTTGTTTAATGATGCTCTTCCAATTACACTCTCTTTTTTTTTAAGTGTGTACCTTAAAGAGAACCACATGCTAATTTTATACAGCAGAAGACACTTATCTCCCTCTACAGTTTGTGATGAGTTTTATACATACATGGTCAAAATTTGATTGTCAAAATCTACCTTCGTGCATGATCAAATTGTTACTCTATTCTTTTGTAAGATTTATGTTAGGAATATTATGTGTTGCTACTAGATTGGCTTGAATAACATGAATAAATAGATGAGCCTTGTTGTTTGTACCTGGTTCCAAGGCAGACTATACCTTATGATCTTGTGATTGAGTGATATCCATGAGTTGGGAAGGTGTATGGTATTTCAATTGATAGTGATTATACACATCAAATGATTTTTCAATATTGTTTCCCACAAATGGTATCATATGTTTTCACTAAGACTCGAGGCAATTATTTCTACTACCAACTTGTAGATTTTTTCTTTGATATTGGTGTGTATTGGAATTGATAGGTCAACTATGGACTTCAAGATTTGACTACTGATAATTGCAAATTTAGGGATCGGGTTCAAAATCTGATTGCACTCAATATGCTCATATTTTTTGGTTGTATTCAATTACTCACTATCATTTTGTTGGAGAAAGTGCATTTGGCTAAAAACTTATGCTTTCGCATGAAGCTTCCTCACATCCTTCAACATTGCAAGTTGAAAGCTAATGTACTTTATGATGTGTGCTTTCATATATAATCTCTTGTTGTGTAGGTTGAATCCTAATGTAAAAATCTTGGGGACTTCATCAATGGATTGCCAACATTAGTTTTCTAAATCAGTATTTTCATATTATATATTTTGATCTTAAATCAATAGTAGTGATTGAGTAAAAGAGAGGAAAACATGATTTTTGTCTTTTTTATCTTGCAGGAGGGATTTCATTTGAACAAAGAACTTGTGAAATTGAAGCATAGGAAACAATCTTTGTAGAATTCTTGAGTTGAAAGGGGGCCTTGAATTGGAACTTGAAAAGAGCATCTTTCAATACTTATTCTAATAGTCTAGAGCATCTGTGGCTGATTTTATTTTCTGTTTTAGGCCAACTAGATCATTGACTTTTTTCAAAGTTGGTTAAAATTGAACCCTAGAAACTCACTAGCTTTTGGATTTAGATAAAATTGAACAATCAAATCTTCATCTTTCCTTTGGTGCTTAAAATGAATCAAATCATTGTTTTGAAGGATAAAATGAATGTGTATCTTTATTGTTTTGTAATTATTTACACAAAGTAATATCATCAAAAGATGTATGCACTTATCTTGTGCCTCATGGTGATCTTGAAAATCAAAAGGATTTTTGTGACATTAAATTGTGTAATTAATTACCCACACACTTCATTTTGGGTTTAAAATTGAACAAAACACTTTGCGAATTTGAGTAAACCTATTGCATATGTTCTCCCTTTGTTTCTAAACGAAGGTTGATCTAACTATGAATATGTTTAATCACTTTTGTCTATCTTAAAGGGTCTGCCTTGGGGAAAAAGTACTCACCCAAGGGAATGACTCAACCAATAACACTCTAAAGCCAATAGTATTTCCAACCAGGATATAAATGTGGGTATTGGAGTAAACACAAATATCACGTAGTTGATTCTGATGAGATGGATCTAAAAGGGGACTCTCGCCCTATGGGTCAATCTCCACGAATGGAAAGTCTGAAATCAAACCCTTATTTGTAGTGGCCTATTAACTCATTCACCAAGTTTATCAAAGTGGTGCATTGGAACTTAGATTCCAAGAAGTTACTTGTCATGTCCGATCTTGGTTGAAATATAGAGGTTAAGACTTCATTCTTAACATACCTTTATATTTTTTCCTTGGTTGCATGTAAAATCATCTCTTCTACTACGAAGGGCATGAGGCAAGCCCACTAAGAAAAATGTACCAATTGAGCCAGGGTTTTATATTGCTTGTGAGTCAGTTTGAAAACACAGTGCTTTGATCGAAAACATTGGAAAACCAACATTCAACAGAGTATATCAGTCTTTAAACCTTTTAGGATAAGGCAAAATATCCTTGAACAATTCACATGTTATTAAGTTTTCCTTGGGATCTATATCCTTAGAGGCTTCTAAGAATTTGGATTTCATCTCAATTTTCTCCTACTAAGGTCAACAATAGGTAACTCTTGCCTCAAATCTCCTTGGTTTCTGCATAATACACTTTACAGGATAAGGGGAAAGTTGAGACATAGGACATCTAGATTCAAAATATAACCAAGAGTGTGTTTGTGTATGTGCTTGGCATCTTTTGGTCATATGGTTTTCATGAAAAATGGTGGTCTTTTGATTTTGAATTACTCTTAGAGAAAGGAATGTTCTTCACTATCTCGGTCTAGTAAACAAGTCCTTCCTAGGTTCATTTAGGATCAAATCAAACACTTCATCCAAATTCCAAACATCTATCAAAACCCATCCCACCAAAAAACTTTAGAGCTTTGAAAACATCATTCTAGACTTGGATAAATCATCAAACCAAAAATCACCTTGTTTAGTTAGGAGTATAGGAATGCATCCTTTCTCATACCTCTAATTAAATCAGAAATACTTTGAACAAGTTCATCCTAAGATAACATCTTACATCTTAGGGTTTACAAGTTCATTACCCAAATCAAACCAATCAAAATCAAACCCTAAGTCTAGCATTGATCCAAAGTCCCTAAACGTTCAACACTCATATCATTTCCCCTTTTCATCCTTCATCTCGTCATTGGTCCAAAGAACCTTAGAGGTCACTTTTGCAAAAAGGTCAAAATGAAAGAGGAACATGGAATATAAACTTGATCCATACATCATGCATAATCTAATTCAACTAAGCTATCAAAACCTTATAATGCCGATTGATTATAAACACTCACATCTATACAAACCGTACATGGGATCATTACCTTCAACAAATGTCAATAGTACAACAAATGTGAGTATGCCCAAATCAAAGTTTTAGACACCTTTCTCAATGGTAGATTTAAATCCAAGTCCAAACCTACAAATCCACCAACTGAACAACATCATCCCACCAAATCCCTACATGCCAAATGAGAATGTACCAAGTAGAAGTTTTCCAAACATGAATCCAGAAAAATTTGGGATAAATATGTTTACAAATCATACGAATATTGTTCAAAATCCAAAAAAGATGTTAACGACTCCAAATCAAGGTAACACCATACAAAATCAAAGTTACCTAAATTAAGGAAATGTGATTCCCAACATCAACAATGTTCAATTTCAACCTATCATGCCAAATTTGAACATCATCCCAAATCATAATATTGTCCAAAATCAATTTGTCCATGATCCCATTCAAAAACCACAAGTATGCATCCCAAATCTTCTTGAACAAAAACCAAATCAACTATATCAAGGGAGTCAAAATCGAAATCAAGATCAAATTTGGCGAGATCAAATTGCTACACTTACCAAAATAGTTGAATCATTGCTCCAAGAGACATCTCCACCACCATTACCCATATCAACATCATTCCTTGGTTTAGGGATTCCCCCTTTACCTAGCACCAATCACTCCATCCAAATCAATCCACCTAACACCAATCAAACCATCACGTCAAATCCTTTGAATATACCATCAACATTGCACCAACGGATGGTATCTAATCAAATGACAACATCAATCATGACAAATCAAAACACGGTCTCCCAAGGACCTATCACCTCGATCAATCCAAACATCCCTATCACATCGATTATTCCAACCACCACTATCACACCCATCACATCTCAACCCCTCACTACCACAATCACTTCAAATGTATCTCAACCACTTGTCACCACATCCAACACAATTCCAAATCCACCACCACTACCACCAAAACCAAATGCAACAAGACAATATAACATTGCGCTAAAAGCTCACTAGGCCTACCAAAAGGCCATCCAACAATATCTAGCCATGCAACAAGCAACACAAGCTCAACAAGTACAACAAGCCTCTCAAGCTGCCCAAGCCTCTTGAGCTGCCCAACAATCACAAGCACAAACACAAAAAATACTAACTATTGGGCACAATGATCAAGTTCTATCCATCAAAGAAAACATTGAAGATGTTTCTATCTCTTTCGAAGATCAAATCAACATAGTTCAAGATTCACTTTTCAATCATGATCAAAATCCATGAATAATACCCAACAATGATCCAATTCAAGAAATGTCAACATCACTTGACCCTATGGTTGAAGACATTCACAATCTCTTCACCACACCTATTGAGAGCAAGGGTCAAGATCAATCCACCACTAAGCACTTTGAAGATGTTCCCATCCCATCTGATGATCAACTCACCATACACTGTAATATTCTTTAATTCACTCATCTATTCTAATGCTGTTAGAATTCATTTGGATCCCACTGACATAATCTCTACAACCATCAACCAATGATCTTATTGAAAATGTCTCTACATCGTCTTATGAGTTAGAGAACATATCTCAAGAATTTATTCCAAAGCAAGATCAAAATCTTCCACTAAGGTCTAGCAATGGTCCTTTCCAAGACATGTTGACCCCCTTTGACCTCATGATTACAGATATGGAAGGAACCCTAAAGTTGACACTTGAGGATATTGAACCACTTACCATGTCTAATGGTGACATCCAAGAACCCTTTGTAAGCAATCCATCCTTTGAAACTGACCCATGTCAAGAACTTAATCCAAAGCATGTTGAAAGCAACTCCAAAATAATTCAAAATCAAGAATTTGTATCGCCAAGATACTACAATGATCTAATGGACACTCTCCTATCTATGCAAGATGCACATACTCCACCTACCCATGAGATGCTTTCTATGGATGGACACATTGATGATATTCATTCAGAACAGGATTCCTTTGTTCCTGACATTATTCCACAAAAGGAACAGGTTATTGGTTCTTACAATCAAACAAAGTTGCCAACATCAAGATCAGATATATCCCAAATTCAGATTGAAGACACCATGAATAAAGATATCCAACATTATCCATTCAAGGAAATAGGTCAGAACGAATAGGATATTCTGAAGTCAGTAGAGCATCAAATTCCAATAACATCATTTGTAGTGGTCATTTATCAAAGAATGCATTCTAAACAAGAGCTCCCGGAACAAGCAGAATCAAAGCATGAAGGTACTACTACCACCATACTGGGGGAAACTATGTCTCAAGAAAACATCAACATAGGGAGCACAAAGAGTTCTTATGATGAAACTAGTGTCAATACTACAACCAGCCATGTCACGAATCTTCATCCACCCATCACCCCATCCATGAAATGGGACCAACGTCAAAAGAAAGAATTGAATAAAAGTACGAAGAATGTTATCAAATCAACAGAAGCTAAGAAACATAATGGAAAAATCAAATACACATGGATACCATAACATACAAAGAAAGATTATCCCTATCAAAATCCATCAGTCAAAGAAACTATGGGGCAAGATAAAAAAGGGAAAAGTATCCATCAAAGATGTCCACAAAAGAAAAAGCAAGCTTTTCAAGCTACATACAAAGTGTATCAAGCAGTTGGTCCTAATTCCATGCACACTTTCATATCCACCCATAATTGCTCATCTTCCCAAGTTTGGAGAGTCAAAGGTTCCAAACTATCAACCAATCCATCATTTATCTCTAAACACACTGTATTCACACCTCCCAATTTATCATATATCTGCCTACATTGACCATAAGCTTGGCAACTCCTTCTGTTATCATAAGGGATTTTAAGGCACTCTATCATGATAAAGTGTCCACAGACAAAAGTTAACCTCGGCACACAGTAGACTGGAATCTCAAAAGTTGTATTCAAGTGCACTTATCTTTAGCAGTTAAACTTCTTCACTAGGAGATATCGATGGTAACATTATACAGGGTATCTATTAGCAACACTCTTGTGATTTAGCATGAGCTTAAAATCTTTTGAAAAAATCAAAAAATATATAAAAAAAAAATCAGAAAATGGATTGAAAATAGTAAAGAGAAAAAATTGTCCTCTAGTGAAAACCGCATGGGTTGCACGCTTTGGACAGGTACCATGATGAAAACCTGGAAAATAGACATCATGTGTAGAATCAAGCATCTACGTGAGCCAGTTTAGGTGAAAGCATCTCATCCCATCCATAATAAAGCCAACATTCCATCCATGAACCATTATCCAATCCATTTTCATCCATCAACATCCATCATCCAAGTTATCTTGATCTTGACGAAAGTTTGGGGCACACTTTATGCTTGCTTATGGTAAACATCTTGGCATGGGCCATTTTCATTGATCCTATCCTATGCAACATTATCTGAGCCATGAAGCATTATCCAAATGAGCATTCTTTATCTGAACACCTTACCTTATCGCAAGATAATCCTTGGAATCCTTTGCATACTTACCATATCCATCCACCCATACACCTATCTAGGCATCTATCCATGACATTCCATACATTGCTAGACACTAGGGGTAGGTATTTACATCTTGCTTCGAGAATAAATCTTGGTCTATATCCTCCAACTTATGTGGTGATCCGAACATTAGAGAATGCATAATCAAATTGGTCAAACCACTTGTGAGCAAGAATCCAAATCACTAGCCCATGGCATATTTTGACGAGAAAATGTTCCTTATCAAGCTTCATCTTTCATCGAACATCAACTAAACAATCAATATCAAATATCTAATTTGTACACGATGTCACAAGCATCAAATCATTCAAAACATATTTTGTTTCAAACCAAACTTCAAAATCCTGATCAATCAAATCCAATCAATCCATAATCTTGGGATATCCTTCCTGATCATTGTGTTTCTTAACACTATCCTTGCATTGTTGTGTATCCTCAACAATGTTATCATCGTCAATCCAATCGACATCTCAATCCTTGTGTTGCTTAACACTATCCTTGCATTGTTGTGCATCCTCAACAATGTTATCATCATCAATCTTGGTCAATAAAATCCTTGCATTGTTGTGTACCCTCAACAATGTTATCATCATCATCAATCCATCATTTCAATCAGTCAACCTTAGCTTGGTCTTCAACAAAATCCCAAATAGAGAACAGATATCATCACACATTTCCATATCCAAATCATCAAAATCTTGTGAAAAATCTAAAAACATCAAAAAATCCAAAAACATCCAAAACATCAAAAATCAAAAAACATCCAAATCATGCGAAAAATCCGAAAACACTTAAAAAATAAGAAAAACATCAAAAACAATTGGAATCCGAACTACACCTTCTCTGAGCTTAAACATAGGCAACGTTAATCTTTGATCAGCCCCCGAGACATCAAAATGCAAAATCATTCAAAAAACACAAAATCCAAAAAAAAAAATCATAAAATCTTAAAAAACCCCAAAACATTCAAAAGATCAAAAATCAAAACATTTGTAAAATCTTGAAAATACCAAAAATAGCCTCAAAACATTGCAAAATGTCAAAAACATCGAAATATTTGAAAAAAAATCCATCTATCACATCTCGCTTTCACCCACAATAATCAATCATCCATAATAAACTGATCGTCACCTTCATCCTTTGGAAAAATAAATAGAAACAATCACAACAATCAACAAAAGTAAGCTTCAATCATAAAATCAAAAGTGAACAACAAACCTTTAAAACAAAATCAAACTCTTGATCATTTTCAGACATGTCAATCAACCTTATATCAATAACCTATTAATCAACTTATCAACCCATCATCATCCTATACAATGCATGTCCTAGGATATATCGTTCTAACAATGGGCATCATTTTGGATATCACTTTGGATTCTTATCCTATCAAAAAAAATCCCTTTGGCTAAAGGTATGAAGAACATTAGCTTGTTTGCGTACTTGATCTTTTTTGTTGATCTATCTTATTGTGCTCATTCCAAGGACCTCTCGATGATATCCGAATGAAGGATTTAGAGAGATAGGAATGGGGCAATGATCATTATCCTTTTGTGTATTATGCTTGTTGGATGTTCTTGTAATATAACTTGGTGAATACTTTCTTTGTTAGGTACGTCCTAGAAAGGTTTATGTATGTCAAGTGTGAACAAGAATACTCCTATCTATTTGTTGAGTCAAAGTCCATCGCACTAGGTACAATTCCATCCTGGTTCTTTATACCTTGATGCATCGTATCTATGTGTGTTATCAAACATAAGGTAAGTAGCCCATTTTTAAAATCCCAATCCTTGATAAGCAAATAATCATCATCTATCATCATCATCATCATCATCATCTCTAATAAAGTCTCATTAGATCATGGACTTGTTGGATCCTCTTGTCATCATCTCATTTCTTTGTTCTTCTCTCAGTGCTAACATAACATTACCAATGCATCCATCATGCATCCATCCTACATCCACAAACCATCAGCATACCACATATCATTCATATCATACATAATATGAAACACCGATCATTTCACATGCATTACATTTGCATCATCGTCATTATATAGATCTGTTAGTCTAAGCATCTCATAAATCATATATTTTCATAAATCATACATTTGCATAATCATAGCATATCACATCATCAATCGCATCCATCTCACATCATATCATCATTTAAGTTTTTTAAGATAATAAATATTTGTTATTCTAAGCATCTGAAAACCATCTCATTTGTATCATCATCCATAACCATCCATCTTGAACCTTATTATCATGAGATTGACCCTCAAATCAAATTTTTTCACTCAATCTCTTGAGGGGGTAATGTACTAGTGTACTTCTTTCTGCTGCCAAGGCATCTGAAAAAATCATAATTTTTTTGAATTTTGATCGCGGCAAGTTTATTCTTTGAACCAACGCAGCAAGTACATTACTTCAAAGAGGGGAAAAATGTATACACATGAAATTAGCATTATGCACTTAGTTCACATTCCATCCACTCATTAAATTAATCAATTTCATCAAATCCATTCACCAAATAAATCAGGACTATTTAATTCATTCCTAAGGTGTTTCATTTAAATTAAATAAATCAAAGTCTCACATCAACCTTTTAATTAAATAAACCAAACCTTATTTAATTAAATCTCAAAAATCCATATTTCATCCCTTTTTTATTTAAATAAATCAAAATATCTAAGTCAAATAGGTCAAAGCATCTAATCATCATCTAAGCTAATATAATCCTGATTAACCTAACCTAACCACCCATCACATCCTCTAGCTTTTCCCACTTGCACTAATAAACCATTTTAATTCATTTATAAATTCATCATTTTCTTCTCATTGGCTTATCTTTAGTCCCACATCCTCCATGTTTGGAATTCTTCTATCCTTCTTGGTCATAAATAGAGGCCTCCTCTATTGTTTTACTCCTCCAAAATCTCATGTAAAGTCACTATCTTCAATTGAGAACTGATTTTTTCCACTCCATTATCATATTATTTTCATATCATGGAGCTTAACAAGGATTGGGAAAGGGCTTCTTTCCATAGAAGCACCAATCCACTATGAGATAAAGTTTTGATTATGTTTTTATATGCTTGCAATTTAGTGGTCTTTGTTCTACTTAGTTTTCATATTTTAGCATAGTCAACTATTTCATAGGAATCTTAGATTAGATTATTTTGAATGGACTAACAACTAAATGTGGTCATTTTTTTAAAGTAAGGTTGATTTAAGGTTCACACTTTACAACAATAAAATGAAGTCCACATAGCCTAGAAAGGCACAACATCCAATGTGAATATGTAAAACAAATTACAACACTAGAATAAAACCATGCTTAATTTACAAAACTTATAGATTAATGTGAGAATGCTATTAAATAAATTTTAGAATATTGCATTAAGGGAAAAATAGGCTTATTAGACTTAAATGCTTAATAAAAGTCTAGAAAAGTGCGAAAGTCATTCACAACAGTTTACAACACCTTTACAAGACATCATTAAATGCATTTTATTTAGTTTTTTAGGGCCAAAGACCTAATGTGGATGTGTAAAACACCTCAGAACACTAAATCAAGGCCTCATTAAGTCCAATTTATCATCAATTATTCCCAAATCAATCAAGAAATACTTTTTTCTATGCTAAATTTAGCCCCCACTTTAGTGAGAGGATGAACTTGATTCAAACTGACACTAAAGTAGACATTCAAGAGGGGTCCAATCATACCAATGTGGATGAAAAAGGATGACAAAGATCAAGGCACCGGTCAACCCCTAGAATCCTGGATCTTAAGTTAAACCAACATATGCACAAAAGGACACACACAAGATGAATGAATTGCAAGAAGACAAGATAAATGATCATGCAATGGAAATGACTAAAAAAATTGAAATAAGAGATCAGATCAAGCTTCGATCATTTGACCATAGTGATGTGGATCAAATCTAGGCTATTTGTCTAAAAATTCATACTCGCTTTGACGCGATGAAAGTCTTGGCTACTCATCGGGTAAGAAGTCCTAAAAGGTGAGAAACATACACTCATCGATGGTATGCACTCACACACATGCAAGTGTTTGTGGGGAAAGTCATGCCTCCGAATACACTTCTCGCTCAACCATACCAAAGTTATGTCTCTTGATAAGTTTGATAAGTCACCATAGAAAAATGACCTTCAAGCTCCATGAGGCAAGGAAAGCTTCATATGCTTGAAACTTATAAACATTGTAAATGCAAAAAAATGGAAGGAATGTTCAAAGGTATTTTGCTTAGTTCGTGCAAGGTCTCATCTTAGGGAACATTGTACCTAATGCTTCCAAGAGAGGAGAAGTCCAAAATTTTCTTATCTTAGGTGTTGTGGCTCTTAGCTGGAGAGAGAAACACTAGGTACTTCAATTTGTCTGCTTCAAAACACATGGCAGCCAATAGAATTTCTCACATAGAAGTTAATGGCATGAGATAGGAGGAAGAGAAAGACATCAAAAAGAAAGTTGTCCTCTTCTTTAACAACCTTCTCTCGACGAATGGGGAAGTCAACCATAATGACCAATATTTTTTTTTAGAGGCTATCCCTAAGGTTGTTGGGATGGAAGATAATGATAAGCTTGCTGCCATTCCCTCTAAGGGGGAAAATACAAAAGTTGTCTTTTCTTTTGAACGAAACAAGTCCCCTAGCCCTGATGGGTTTCCTATGTTTGTTTTTCAATGATTTTGGGAAATTGTTGAAAAGGATGTTGTCAACGTTGTTAAGGAATTAAATGCTACTTTTTTGGTCCTTTTTCCCAAGAAACCTAGGGCTATGGAGTTTGAAGCGTTTAGACCTATTAGTCTCTGCCACTCTATCTATAAAATCATATCTAAGGTTTTGATGTCAAGGATCCTTAATATCCTTCCTTCCTTGATATAGCCTCAACAAAATGGTTTTGTTCCTAGAAGGAAAATATTAGATTCTATAGTTACTATCCATTAGAATATCCATTCACTTGTGGAATCCAAAACTGAAGGGTTTCTTCTTAAGCTGGATATATCTAAAGCTTATGATTGTGTTGACTGAGAGTTTTTATTTAAAATTATTAGGGTGTTTGGTTTTAGCAGCAAAGTTATTCAGTTGCTGAATTAGTTGGTTACTACCATCTCCACCTCTATCTTTGTGAATGGGTCTCCTTTAAGATTCTTTCAAAATTCAAGAGGCCTAAGACAGGTTGATCCTATCTGTCCTATTCTATTCATAATCATGGCTAAGAGCCTAGGAAGGAATCTTAAAAGTTTGATTGAAAAGAGGTCTCTTGTTGGTCTTAGTCCTTCATCTACTAATTTGATTTGTTCTCACCAATAGTTTGTTGATGACACTATGTTGATGGGAAGATCTACGGTGATTGAGGCTAATACTTTGAAAAAAAATTTGGACATGTATGAGAAGGCGACTAGGCAAGTGGTCAATAGACAAAAGAGCTCCCTTTTTTTCTTTAATACCCTTGATCATAGACAGGTCAATATTGCAAGAATCCTTGGTTGTAGAGTGGAATCCTTAACCTCTACTTATCTTGGACTACTACAATTCCTTAAACCTTGAAATCCTATTGGTGTTCATTGGTTGATAGGTTTAGTAAGAATTTGGCAAGATGGAAAGGAGCTCTTCTGAGCCAAGTTGGAAAAATTGCTCCTCAAAGCTTCTCTTCAGAATCTCTCAGTTTATGCTTTAACCCTTTTCAAAATTCCTACTAAATATGTGGAGGACATTGAAAAGATCCAAAAAATATTCCTTTAGTCTGGTGAGGAGGAGAGAAAGAGGATTCCTCTTATAGGATGGGATTTGGTTTGCAGTCTGAAAACCTT
This sequence comes from Sequoia sempervirens, assembly GCA_007258455.2. Classification (NCBI taxonomy): domain Eukaryota; kingdom Viridiplantae; phylum Streptophyta; class Pinopsida; order Cupressales; family Cupressaceae; genus Sequoia; species Sequoia sempervirens. The sequence goes on from VDFB02281492.1 coordinate 978,084,208, forward strand.
GGGGGGATTAGGTCTTAGAAAAAGAAAAATGATTAATAAGACTCTTCTTCCCAAACAAATATGGATATCCTTCTCGTCTGTTGGAGAATGGAAAGATATTTTAAGAAGTAAATATATGACCAATTGTGCATCCCTCAGAGCTTTGTTGGATTCTCCTATTCTACATTGTGGTTCAATATTATTGCTGGTAGAAAGATCTTGGAATCATGGATTGGATGGCACATTAGAAGCAACAATCTAGGTTTTGGGAGGATAGATGGCTTTTTAAGGATCCCCTAATAAAAATTGAAAGATTTAATAGATGGCCTAAGTCTTGTAAAGAAACTTTTGGAGAGTATGTTAAATATTATTCGAATGAAGGAGATATTCAAATAAGATTGCATGGATTTGTGTGTGGTTAGTCAGGAGTTGGCTCAGATTCAATCTTCCTTAAGGGCTATTAGATTGGGACAGAATCAGCTAGATGATCATCTTGTCTGGATGGACAACCCTTTAGGTAACTACTATGTTTCTTCGGTTGTTTCTCTACTATCTCTTTCTCAAGCGCCCCCTCATTCCTAGTCTAAAGCATGGATTAAACACTCGACTCCTAAAGTCAACATTTTCTTTTAGACTCTACTTCAAAATAAGGTGCTAACGGTGGATAATCTTTGTAAACAGGGATTTTAAATCCCCAACAGATGTTACCTTTGCAAGTGTGAGGCAGAGTTAGAAAACCATTTTTTTCTCCATTATCTATTTGTTACTACAATTTGGGGAATTTTTTTAGCCCTCTCGAATATTTTTTGGATGTCCCCTCTATCCATTAAAGATCTCTTTTTACAATGGAAAGCTGCATCTCAAAATTATTTCCTTCGAAGGTTATGAGCTTTTATTTTACCTTTTGTTGTTTGGGGAGTGTGAAATGAACATAATAACAAAACTTTTAGAGATAAGGAGATGTAGGAGACTAATGTTTTTGAAAAAAAAATAGGCTTATAAATGACAACTTCAATGTTATTCCCCAAAAATCTCTTAACCTGGAAGCTATGGTGTGTACTCCCTATGATATAAGGATAGCCAAGGATTGGAATATCAAAATGGATGTTTCTAAGGCATCCAAGCCAACTAAGAAAAGTAGGGAGAGTGTGTGTTGGACCTTTCCTCCAAATGGCTGGACTAAAGCCAACTTTGATGGCGCTATGAAGGGCAATCCAAGGATGGCTAGAAGTGGAGATGCGTTAAGGGAATCAAATGGTAACTTTATGGTGGTTGTGGCCATTTCCCTAGGTCATCAAACTAACCATGTGGCGGAGGCTATAGGAGCTTTTCAAGTTTTAAATTTAGCACTTAATCTGAATATAAAATATTTATGGCTTGAAGGGGACTCCAAAAACATCATCGACTGTCTTCTAGGTAGGATCCCTCCTCCTGGTCTATAAAGAATTGGATTGAAGAAGCAAAATCTATTTTAGAAAAGTTTGATAAAGTTAAAGTATCCCATGTCTATAGGGAAGCTAACAGTGTGGAAAATTACTTTGTGAATGAGGGGGTTAAGAGGGAAGGTTTGAACACGTGGCATAATTTCAGGGACTTGGGAGCTAAAGTTAGGTCCTTAATAGATTATGATGTTACACATGGGAAAGAGGAAAATATCTTTAATGATGATAGGGAAAGGTTTGAGTACATCACAATCAAGAGATTTGAATGGGCCGTGTCAAATAACTTAGTAGGTAAGAAAAAGTGGCACACTTTGTGGGTTCATTGTAATGGCTGCATAATTTTGCAATAAGTTTTTTGTGCTGGGAGATACTATAGTGAGGTGCATATGAAAATGGGGGGGAATAGGAAAATAATTGAGCCTAAAAGTTACGAAATGCACATGATGAATGCTAAGGTCTAGAAATAGGCTGTGAGAGGTGGTTTGGTTCCATTCCTAGAAAAACTTCATGGGCCTGATCCTATGGCTACTAACTACTTTGAGAAGAATTGGAATAATGGAGAAATAATCCTCTTTGGGAGAAAAGTGAAACTGGATGACAAAATCATAGGAGAGGCGACTGGAATGTCCACAAAGGGCATAAAATTTTATCATGATAGAAGGTTTTTAGACGAGGTGGTAATCAAATTCCCTAAGAAAGATAAGGAGAAAATGAAGATGGTCAAAGTTTCCAATAACTATTTTGAAATTGACACCATCAAGGGGCTTTGGAGAAAGGTGCTTTGTGTCATAATGGAGTATATTACCTTGGATAGGAGATTCACTAGAGTTTATGGTCATCATTTTTCTATCCTTAACCACTTTTGCCATAAGGTACGGATTTATCTACCTCATTATTTGTTCTATTCATTGAGTCATAGCGTTGAGGACCACAAGAAAAACCCAAGGAGATACCCTATTCTTTATCCTGGTCTTAGTAGGTTAATATATGAACATTATCAAAGCCTATTGGGTTTATCAAACCCGGTTGCCTCCATGACATTTGAGGATTATGATATGGATAGTGGAGGTTTGGAGAATCATTCTAAGCCTAACCAAGAGAGAATTGTTGAAGCCCATCTATCCCCTTTTATCTCTAGCAAGAAAACTCAGCTTTGTAATCCCTAGCTCACGAAAGCTAACCCTAAGATTTACCTCAACTACCTGGTTCCTTTAAAGAATCCCACTCTCAAGCATTCCCCTACCAATAAGTTGGTTTCCTACTCTACAGAATCTTTAGAGGAAAAAACTAAGAACCCTGAATCTAGCAAAAAAATTGTCTCAACCCCTCTTGCCTCTTTCAGAGATGATGGTACCATATTTCCTAGCTCCCCCAACCCAGATGATATTAACCTCATTTTAGACTAGAAATAGTCTAGAGATATCCTTGCCTCTACCAGAAGTGGCATTGGTGATATTTTTAGGGTTATGAAATGGACCTATCAAGAAATTAATGATCTTAATCTCAGAAATAGGGTTCTAAATAGCAAGGTGGAGGAACTAGAATTGAATTTGTCTACTCTAAGCAATCAAGAAGGGAAATAGAAAAATAAAAATACTGGAATGAGAGATGATGACATTGAGGACAAGTATAAGACTTTGGAAGCTGAAATTGTTAAAATAAAAACAACCTGAAAACTGTTGTGGAACAAAACCATAGAATGGCAAGGAACAATGCCATTATCATCAATGCAATGTCTGAAAAGTTGGAAAAATTGCAACAGGGCTCGCTAGTTGTTGATCTAGAAGAGGACAAGGATAAAAGCAAGAATGAGGACCATGGAATATCAAAGAGAGCCCATGCCAATCTTAAGAGGAAAGTGCCTCCTACTACCCAGATGATTCAGATCTTAAATAGGGGGTTCAAGAAATGAATGATATAGAAGTTGAGACAACAGAAATGTTAAAGTCCCAAGTTTAGTCGTTGCTAGCATTTTTTCAAGTCTTTTTGGGTTTTTTTTGTGGCCCTTGCTAGCTTTTTTGGTGGTTGTGGCTTTGTCATTCTATTGTCCTCTCTACAACCTCTCTATTTATGGGGTTTTTTATGTTCTTTTCTTTTGTTTGTAAACTTTGTGGTTTAAAGTCCCTATAAAACCCATTTTTTCCTCTTTCAAAAACATTAGTTGTTTCTAGTTTCCTTTTGTTTATTTTGGTGCCCCTATCTATAATTTAATTCCCTATTCACTTACTTTACCTAGATTCACACATAATTCATTACTCAATTTACAAATTCAATAATTGATTATTCATTCTTTGTGACATCCACAACTTCCAAGGTCAACACATAATTGAACACATTACTACTTACTAGATGGCATCTAGTCTTTCATAGATAATGTTGCAACTCTAAATACATATTTTGGTAGGCTCTCCTCACCCAAGTTTTAAGCTTAATTACTAGAAGGATATTATTTACACATTACCTAAATCAATTTTCACCAATTATAACTTAGTTCTAACTTACACATTCCTAACTTTGACTTAAATTTCAATAATCATGTTCTTTCACTTGTTTTAGTCTTAGATAAAACAACTCAAAGTTTTAGTAGTTGTTATAGTTTTATTAAGTTTACTATGTCATCATTTACTTGCAAATGTGTTTAATTAACTTTAACTTTTCACCCTTCAATTCCATGTAAAATTCAGTTTTTACCTTTCTTCTAAATAAGATTTAATATACAACACAAGGTTTCAACCATTAGTTGATTTCCTTAATCATGCAATCTTATCTACCAACCATAAGTTTATTCACCTTAGAGTTTCAAACATTCAATAGCGATACTCTTTCTTATGTTGAATCATGATTAAGTATGTTTAGGAGGCTTATGTGTTACTTATTTTTGAGGTATGATCACAAGATTGATTCTAACACACCCTTAAGTTGCATTTAAATATCATTACATAGAACCAAGGGTTATGTACTTCCAAAGTTATATTTAAAGTATTCTCTATACCCATCCTATAGTAAACAATATAGGTTTTTTCAATGCATACATAATAAGAGTTATGAAGTTTCTTGTGTGAAACACTTTTTGAACATATAGTTTATTTCTAGGTGCAACTTACAAAAAGCTTACTCTAACACCCAAATTTTACAACATGCAAGGCATATTTATGTGTGAATCAATCCTTCATTTTAAGGTGACTCAAGGAAGTTTTAGGATATTCTCATTACAACCTTCTTAATTGAGCTAATATTCCCTTAATTATATTTCCTCCAAATTAGACATTAACCACATTTTCATCTCTTTCAATTAAACTATGACTTTTAGGTTAAACCTTACCTAAGGTTTACTAAAAGGAATCAATAAATAGTCTCTAAACACTCCCTTATATTTTATAAGCTTGAAGGAAATCATTTTCTTTCTAAATTTAAACTATACAATCAATAATAATTTTTTTAATTATCCAAGGTTATACTTTACTATCCACAATAATCACAATAATTTGACTTCTCTATTAACATCATTAATGTATTTTTTGGTGGAAGAATTTAGGTTCCTTTAATCATGTATTGAAGTAAATCATATTATTTCACTAACTCCTCAAATCCCTAATAAATATTTAACAACAATTTCTACCTTCTTAAAGCTTAAGAGAGGGGGCATCAAATAGTGGTAGGTTCAATAACACTTGTTAAATGGACTAACATGCCTTCTAACATGCACACCACTTACATTAATTTTTGGTAACCTATGATTAATTAAATTTATAGAATGGTTAAATTTTAGCTAACACACGTCTTTAAAATGTTTAATAAAGATGGTAAATTGTTGATAGATTCCAAAGTACCCCCATGATCTAGACTCTCAAAAGTTATTAAGTTGGAAATATTTTAAAACTTAATTGTTAGAAAGTGATTCACATGTTGATAACATACGCATTAGCAAGACCCATCTTACTCCCAGAGTACCTAGTGTTGCAACCTAGGCTCTAATACCAAATGTAATACCTAGAAAATTTCAACCAAAAAATATAGTTAAGGACAAAACAAATATTTCAATTTTCAACCGTGAGCACTAACATAAGTCTTAAAGACTGCTCCTTATACATGCACTTCATGAAAGCATAACAATATTTGACCTAGATAAATTATAAGAACTAAACCGTCTACACATTTTCTTTAACATTCATGGTTGGGTTCCAAATGGAGATATGGAATCCACATCACCAAGGTAGGCTTGATTAGTTCTATGAGCTCATCAATAATCAAAAGTTCAGTTCAAGTCACAAGTGATGTAAATAGAATAAATATCAATACTATCTTTAAGTAATAATAAAAGAACAAGCCTAGGGACCAAACCTAATTCCTCGGGGGCTCGTCTCAGACGGCCTTGCCTATGTATATAATTCGTAAATGAATCATAGTTCAACACTTTGGGTTTACTTCAAATCATATTTGATTGACCAACAATACACAAATCATCTAGATTTAATTCACGACTATTTTTTCAATAGCTTAATAAATATATAGAGTAGAAAACTATGGTTAATCTATGTAAGCTCCTAAATTGATATGCTAAGAAGTATACAACCCATGATACCGTATTCCCGTACAAAAATCCACAATTGATTATAATATAGATCCATATAATTCCCATCCATATAATCTATTATTCCATCTACCTTCTCACATAGTTAAATGAATTTTAAGATGCCATGATTTGTAATATTAATCAAATAATTAAATAGAATTTCAATAACTATTTAATACTACATGAATATAATAAATTAATTTCTATATGAAATGAGAGTAATATAACAACAACCTATCATAAGGTCTTTAAGACTAAATTTGTAACCATCATGGTTATTATTATGATGATACAAAATAATTCTATTCAAGAAAATAAACCAAACCATAATATCCAAATTGCCAAACAATTTATAGCTTGCTGATTTTAATGGAAAAAAAGGGCAGTGTTTGAACAGTCATAACTTTTACATCTCTTACCCAAATTTTAAAATTCAATAGGAATTAGAAAGGTGAAAGGACAAGGAATAACACACAGAAAGCCTTTGAAAGAATACTAAAGCATGTGTGACTAGTTTTGACTGTAACTTAGCCCATTATAAACCTATGAAAATAGTTGTTGACAATTTAATTACATTTTCTTTTTTTCTTTTTTTTTTTGTAACCATTATAAGCATTTAAAAAATAGTATCTCATGATCCAATATATGTCACAAAGCATAGCAAGATACTAGAAATAATTAATGTAAATCAAATAGGTATTTACAAGATAGAAAAATACACTCATTTTGTATGTTGAATAATCATTTGTTAAATTTAGTTTCACCCTAAAGTACAACCAATTTCACCATTAATTGGATTAATAATGATAAATATTTATATATGAGATTTATATCAAATAACCTTATATATTCTCCTATCTAAAACTAGATGTCTTCATTTATATAAAATTGATTGCATAATAGAACTCCATTACTTATAGGTTTCTTACTATGATAAATATTAACCATGCATATCAAGATTTGTATCTTTCGCTATATGTAAGATATTTATAATATATTTTTTTATACATATAAAAGACTAACAAATAGAAAAAATATTTTTACCCACTCACTTCCTTGTTACCATTAAAATTGTCCATGTTAACCTAACTACCATCATAACAATTGGTTTAAATACTTGAATAGTCCCACTTTTTTTCTTCTCGTAAAAGATTCTAAATCGCTGGCACATTGTTCATCTGGGGCTTCACACACCCCAAACAAAAAAACAGTGACACCTATTATTTCCGCTTATTTTCAACTAACAAAATAAATCTACTATTTTGAATTTTTTTAATCGTTTCAACAAATATAAAGCATTTAAATTCAAAATAAAACCCCTTTCAAACAATGTCGAGATTATCTCGAAGATTGATTTCTATCAATTGTAAAAAAAAATATCAGTAATCTTCAAACAACATGCCAAAAGGTATGAGCTGCTTAAAGCATGGATCTAATTCATATTTACCATTTTGGATTCTCTTTTCTTTTGTTAACAAACTCAACAAAGCTTGAGATTGTAAAAATATGGAGCATCTACAAAGTTTCTTTTTCAAATTTTGAGCAGCACAAACCATATTCAATTTAGTTTCACTAGATGTGATTTCTAACAACGGTCTTGACAGTGCTTTGATCGCAGTTGTCACTATTATTACGGTTGAAATTGCTCTCTTATTGGTTTTATACATTAAATATGCACTATTTAATTGTTAGTACCAATTTACCTTAATTTGTATAATATTTTTAGTGATGTGGTTATGAGAACAATTATAAAACATCTCAGCTAACATTTATTTCATTTTCCATTGAATGCAGAATATCCTTTATAAAAATTCTTATACACATGCATGAAGGGGATGTATATAGGTGTGTGTGGAGTATAAATATGTAGTTTAAAATGCAATGCCCCGTAACAATACCTGTGCTTCTATGCAAGCTGTTGTTATTCTTTATCACCTCCATTACTTTATTTTTTTACTCATAATTTCACTCAGCCAATGTGCATTCTAAAACAATCAACTGTTTTGCTTCTAGTGGTGTTACACTTCCTCCATTCAATGGCCTGATAAGTACTAAAAATGCAATAAGCAGAAAAATTATAATAATAGTAATAATTACATGAAACCCCTGCATTTTGTTTGATCAACGTTGAGTGAGGACTTTAGGTTTTCAAGCAATGAAATATGTAGACGTAAGGCTAAGATCTGAAATTTTTATTAACTCTTTGTGCCAAAGGAGAATGTAAAAAGTTTTAGTTGCATCTATGATGCTGAAAATGGAATATCTAATCCACACTAAGCTTGACCACACACGAGTTGAAATTATTCTTTAACCTATAAATCTATGAGACTTCCACAATCACCCATCAAATGCAAATATAGATATAGCATTCTAAGAGTGACTCTCCAATGTTGGATTGCCTTATGAGTGACTCTCTCAAATGCAAATACAAATATAGCATTACAAGAGTGACTCTTCGCAACCCTTCAAAGCACCACATAGGCTACGCCATTCAACTCCAAATTGGATGCCAGCTTTGGATTTGTAGACCTAATGCTTTCAAAGACCCTTGATTTGGCAACCAAATGGGATTCTCCAATGTTGGATTGCTTTTATAGACTGATACACTCCTCCTGCACATTGTCATTAAGACATAACATACTTCTTGAATGGTGTGGCAGGAGACTCTCCTTGCTTTTAGCCTCCAATTCCTTGCTAATAAAGGCCTACACAGTAAACCCATATGCAACCCATAACTCATAATTAAAATCTGGGAACTCCCACTAATAGTGATCTCATCTGCTTGTCAGTTGATGACATGATAGAAATAGATAACTTGTGTTCCAAATTACATAGTGGTTGCCCAAACCTACCACTATCCTTTTTACTTAATATTTTTAATTTACTTTTATTATTCAATGTTCATTTTATATCTTCTTATGTTGTAGTTGTGTCTGCTCCAATACTCATGTATGCAAAAGAAATCATGGTTTACAAGATGCTACTGCACATGTGAAAAATCATGTGGCCTTTACTCACAACTGTAAATCCTTTGATCTTTTTCAAATGAATTCCCCACACACTAAATTTTAAAACATACATTTTCTCATTATTTAGTTGTTATATTCACATTAATATCTTTATATATATATATATATATATATATTGATGTATTCTTCATTATATTAGTACTCTTTTTCTTCACTTTGAAATTATCTTATTATTCATATATGTGTTAATATGATTTATGCTACTATAGTGTGGTTGCTAAATCTGCAAATATTTCAACCTTGGTGAACATTAGTAATAATACCAAATCAAATACACCAAATCAAGCATTAATATGAGATATTGAATCATGCTAAACAAACAAAGTGATAAAATACCAAAGACTAAGCATGCTCAAACCTATCCTATAGTGGATTGGTGCTTCTATGGAAAGAAGCCATTTCTCAATCCTTTGCTAAGCTCCATGATGTTCATATGAAAATACCATGAAAATGGGAAAAATTAGCTCTCAAATTGAAGAGAGTAACCTTGCATGAGAGTTGTAGATCAAGTTGTGGAGGATTTGATGATGAATGAAGCCTTCCATTTATAAAATATTTTGATGAGAGAAATAGCCAAATGAATGAATGTGGGACAAATATTGGACCAATGAGAAGAGGTCACTTGTCAACTTGTGATAGGTTGGAGGATGAGCACATTTTGGTCAATGTGCCAAAGAGGGGGAGATTCAAATTTGAATTTGAGAGATAAATGTTGAGTTTGACCTTTGCAAGGGACATGTAAGAGACATGTAGGACCTATTAAATGCCTTGTTGGATGTACATTTTAACTTTCTTTTGAATTCAAATTTGAGGGAATATTCCTCAAAGATGCCATGTTGATAGAAAGTGCTGATTTTATAAATGAATTAAAATGATTTATTGGTGCAAGTGGGAAAAGCTAGAGGATGTGATGGGTGGTTAGATTAGGTTAATCATGATTAGATTAGCTTAGGTGATGATTAGTTGATTTTGACCCACTTGACTTGAATATTTGATTTATTTAAATCAAAAGGGATGGGAAATGCATTTGGGATTTAATTAAAGGGGTGATGTAAGATAAAGGTGGATTAATTTGCATGAGATGAAATTAGAAGATGGTTTATGAAAGATGAAATGTTATGGTTTGATTAAAATTGATTTATTTAATCAAATGAGGTAATGGTAGGCTTAAATCAAATAAAGTTAATTTATTTAATTTAAATGGATGATGAACCTGATTTACCTGATGGGTGGATGGGTGTGAATTTGGTTTTCTTGATGAATGGACCTAATTGAATGCATGATGCTAATTTTGCATGTCTACATTTTGCCCCTCTTTGAAGCAATGTACTTGTTGCGTTGGTTCAAAGAATAAAATTTCCGTGATCAAAATTCAATTTTTTTAAAATTTTTTCAGTTGCCCCAGCGGAAAGAAGTACACTAGTACATTGCCCCCTCAAGACATCGAACAAAAAATATTCTATTTGAAGGTGGATCTCGCGATAAAAAGGGTTCAAACTAGATGGTTATGGATGATGATGCAAATGAGATGTTTTAAGATGCTTAGAATAACAGATCTATATTATCTTAAACAACTTAAATTATGATATGATGTGAGATGGATGGGATGAATGATGTGATATGCCATGATTATGCAAATGTACAATTTTATGAGATGCTTAGACTAACAGATCTATATTATGATGATGATTATGTATGTGAGATGATATGCATAATACTGATGGTTTGTTGATGCAAGATGGATGCACTGGTGGTGATGATTAACTATTCATGATGTGATGTTAATGCGGAAAAGAAGACACTAAATGATGACAAGAGGATCCAACAAGCCAACTTTATGAGAGATGGATGATTTTTTTATCAAGGATTGGGATTTTAAAAGGGTCACTTACCTTATGTTTGATAACACGCATAAGCACAATGCTTCAAGGTATAAAGGACCAGGATGGTGTTGTACTTAGTGTGATGGACTTTGACTCGATGAATAGATAGGAGTATTCTTGTTCACAATTGACATACATAAACCTTGCTAGGATGCACATTAGAAGTTTCAAACATCTTGGACCAAAACACAGAAAGGTATAACCAGTCAATGCAATAGTCAACAAACTGTCCAAAACATCCTCTATACATATCTAACAAAGAAATTATTCTCCAAGGTTATTTTACAAGAATGTCCAACAAGCATAACAAATAGAAGGATAATGATCGTTGCCCCATTCCTATCTCTCTAAATCCTTTGTCAGGATATCATCGAGAGGTCCTTGGATTGAGCGTAATAAGATAAGTCAAAAGACAAAATAAAGCACACAAACAAGTTGATGTTCTTCAATACCGCTAACAAAAAAGGAAGGTGTTTTTAAGGATAAGAACTGAAACTATTGCCAAAAGATAATGCCCATTGTATGAAGGATACATCCTAGGACATGTTAGTGGATGGGGGCATGCCATTTTGTTTATCCAAAGTGCTCTTTCTAATAAATAATGCCCCTTGTAGGAAGGATACATCCTAGGACATGATGTTATTAGATGATTGATATGGGACTATTTGGATGATGGACTATCAACACAAAAAATTGACCAACTTGTTTACATACTGACTTAAACCTGAGACTTGACGTTTTTGAGTTTTACTTTCAGGCTCCTAGACTTTTTTTTAACTATTTCACTCAAGGTTGAGGATGACGATTAGTTTATTATTGATAGGTGTTATTGCGGGTGCAAGTGAAATGAGATGTATGGATTATTTTCAAATATTTGGATGTTTTTGAAGTTTTGCAATGTTTTGAGGCTGTTTTTTGTATGTTTCGATATTTTTAAATGTTTTGATTTTTGATTTTCCAATGTTTTGGTATTTTCTAAAATTTTGACCAAGAGACTAACCTAAAGACATATCCTAGGGGCCTCAGGGGCTGATCAACAGATTAGCCTTACCTACGTTATACATGCATAGACCACGTAGTTCGACTGACGACTTGACCAATTGACAGATGAAAATATACATGATGAAATGTTAGTATATTATGACAGACTCCTAAAGGACTAACCTAAGTGGCTCGGGGGATGATCAAAGATCAACCTTGCCTATGTTCAAGCTCAAAGACGACCTAGTTTGACAAGACAACTTGACTGATTTACAGATGAAGATATATATGTTGAAATGTCAGTTTATTATGATGGACTCCTAAATGGTTGACCTAGGTGTCTCGGGGGATGATCAAAGATCAACCTTGCCTACGTTCAAGCTCAGAGACAACGTAGTTCGACAAGACAACTTGACTGATTTATAGATGAAGATATACATGATGAAATGTCAATTTATTATGACAGACTCCTAAAGGACTAACCTAAGTGTCTCGGGGGATGATCAAAGATCAACCTTGCCTACGTTCAAGCTCAGAGATGACGCAGTTCGATAAGATGACTCTGTTTTTGACCATTTGACTAACTTTTGAGTTTTGACCTTTTGACTGAATTTTGACCTATTTATTATGTGGTTGCTAAATTTACAAATATTTCAACCTTGGTTAACATTAGTAATAATACCAAATCAAATACAACAAATCAAGCATCCATATGAGATATTGAATCATGCTAAACAAACAAAGTGATAAAATAACAAAGACTAAGCATGCTCAAACCTATACCATAGTGGATTGGTGCTTCTATGGAAAGAATCCCTTTCCCAATCCTTTGCTAAGCACCATGACGTTCATATAAAAATACTATGAAGATGGGAAAAATTAGCTCTCAAATTGAAGAGAGTAACCTTGCATGAGAGTTGTAGATCAAGTTGTGGAGGATTTGATGATGAATGAAGCCTTCCATTTATAGAATATTTTGATGAGAGAAATAGCCAAATGGATGAATGTGGGACAAAGATTGAACCAATGAGAAGAGGTCACTTGTCAACTTGTGATAGGGTGGAGGATGAGCACATTTTGGTCAATGTGCGAAAGAGGGAGAGATTCAAATTTGAATTTGAGAGATAAATGTTGAGTTTTACCTTTGCAAGGGACATGTAAGAGACATGTAAGACCTATTAAATGCCTTGTTGGATGTAAATTTCAACTTTCTTTTGAATTCAAATTTGAGGGAATATTCCTCAAAGATGTCATGTTGATGGAAAATGCTGATTTTATAAATGAATTAAAATGATTTATTGGTGCAAGTGGGAAAAGCTAGAGGATGTGATGGGTGGTTAGATTAGGTTAATCAAGATTAGATTAGCTTAGGTGATGGTTAGGGGATTTTGACTTATTTGATTTAAATATTTTGATTTATTTAAATAAAAAAAGGATGGAATATGCATTTGGATTTCAATTAAATAAAATTTACTTTATTTAATTAAAAGGGGGATGTCAGACTTAAATTAAACAAAGTTGATTTATTTAATTTAAATGGATTAACCTTAGGAATGAATTAAATAGAGCTGATTTACCTGGTGAATGGACTTGATGAGCTTGATTTATTTAATGAGCAGATGAATATGAACTTGGTTTTTTTGATGAATGGACCTAATTAAATGCATGATGCTAATTTTTCATGTCTACATTTTGCCCCTCTTTGAAGTAATGCACTTGCTTCATTGGTTCAAAGAATAATCTTACCGTGATCAAATTTTAAAATATTTCTGAGTTTTCGGATGCCCCAGCAGAAAGTACACTGGTACATTGCCCCCTTGAGAGATCAAGTGAAAAGATTCAATTTGAAGGTCGATCTCACGATAAAGAGGTTCAAAATGGATGGTTATGGATGATGATGCAAATGAGATGGTTTTAAGATGCTTAGAATAACAAATCTATATTATCTTAAACAACTTAAATGATGATATAATGTTAGATGGATGAGATTGATGACGTGATATGTTGTGATTATGCAAATGTATGATTTATGAGATGCTTAGACTAATAGATCTATATTATGATGATGATTATGCATGTTAGATGATATGTAGGATGCAAGATGGATGCATTGGTGATGTTATGTTAGTGCAAAGAGAAGAAAGAAGAAATAAGATGATGACAAGAGGATCCAACAAGTCCATGATTTGGCAAGACTTTATTAGAGATGCTGATGATGATAGATGATGTTTTGCTTATCAAGGATTGAGATTTTAAAAGGGCTACTTACCTTATGTTTGATAACACACATAGATACGATGCATCAAGGTATAAAGAACTAGGATGGCGTTGTACCTAGTGCGATGGACTTTGACTCGACAAACAAATAGGAGTATTCTTGCTCACACCTGACATATGGAAACCTTGCCAGGACTTACCTAACAAAGCAAGTATCACCAAGTTATTTTACAAGAACATCCAACAAGCACAACAGACAAAAGATAATGATCGTTGCCCCATTCCTATCTCTCTAAATCCTTCATTCAAATATCATCGAGAGGTCCTTGGAATGACTGCGATAAGATAAATCAAAAGAAAATATCAACTACTCAAACAAGTCAATGTTCTTCATATCTCTAGCCAAAGGGATTTGTTTTGATAGGATAAGAATCCAAAGTGATATCCAAAATGATGCCCATTGTGGAATGATATATCCTAGGATATGCATTGTTGATCTGTATAGGATCTAGACTAATTGCGTAATTGAATGCTTAATTACAACAACTTAAAGGAATTACAAATTCATGCATACATTATTGAAAATATGCATTAAAAACCAAAAAATTAAGGTGAAAATTAGAACATGAGAGAGGATAGAAAGTGCAAACAATTTGATAACGGAGTTTGTCACAAACATGACTACATCCCGGGTCCGCTCCAATAGAGAGACCGATCCTATTAATCTCCAAAAGGATTACAAATGCACCATGACCATTCCTTCTAGCACTTCGGAACATAACAATACTCCAACGCACAAGAATGGCTCAAAGAACTCCTTAGAAATCCCTCTCTTGCATCACCTAGCCTTGAAAAATCTGAATGATTAACTCTCACACCTAAACCCCTTTTATACATAAATTTTGCATATGGGGTTAAAAACCACCATAATAAATAAAATAACAATTTAACCCCCCTCCTTTGGCTTTTATAATTATAAGCCTTACAAAAAAATACTACCTGTTTATATAAAAACAATAACTTCCCCGTTAAAAATAAAAACATTAAACAGCTACTTAAATAAACATTTGGAATTTTGTTTTTTAATCCCTTGTCTTATTATATTCACGGGCTATTTGAGTTTAGGGAGTTTAGTTTAAAATTAAAACAACAATTTAGTGTTATTTTAGGAGGTTTTATGTTTTTTATTTTATTTTATGAGATTTTGTTTTAATCCCACCAAATCCACTAATCCCACAAAATCCGATCCCACCAAATCCTCTTGGGATCCCACAAAATCCGATGGATTTTTTGTGAGATAAAATAAGCCTCCATACTTTATTTTCAAAAATAAAGCATGGTACATGAATTTTTTTTGGTGAGATTTTTGCCACATCACCTACAATTCCATGTCACCATCTAGTCAGCTACCATGTCACATGCTGACATCATGTTGATGTCACCAGCTGTACCACCAAGTCAACTAAACTTTGACTACCAATATCTTGAGCATACGGTGTCAAATTTTGATGAAACGAACATTGTCAGAATCGTCTCGATGAGCTCTTTGACTTGATGTTGCTTCCGTTGATTTCCAAGACAATCATTTTTTTTCCTTTCTGGATGCCTTGTGTCCCAGTTTGACCAAATGTTTGACTAGCCATAACTCGAGCAAATGAACTCATTTTTTCTCTATTCAAGTTGCACTAGAATCAGGATAGAGCTCTTTCTGATGGTGCTAAAATATGGAGTATTGGAGACACTTCAATTTTCACTGAAAATATCCCTCGGATTAGGCCTCCCCACTAGAGAACTTTTGGACCTCCAAAAGTGGCATTTATTAAGACATTAAGTGAGGACTTGGCCTCCCCACTTGTCTTGTATCATCTGTACATCTAAATACCTGCCTCACAATCACAACAAAGACTGCAACAACATTGTTGAACATAAATATCACAGTATCACTTCCATAAGCATCTACATCAATTGTCATAGCCACTAACCAACAAAAATTGACTAGCATCAAGCTGAATAATAATGCAGAGATGAAAGAGAATAAATCAACAACATATCGATCCTTCGCAATAGGAACATTTTTACCCAAGGATTCATCAATGCTTTCAATCACCATTCCCTCATGCTGTACTATTGGTGCATCCTGTGACATCTGACCCTGGTTAGCTACTCCAAGTTCCTGTCTAGAACCACCTATGCTGACAGACATAAGAGTTAAATCTTTACTTGCATTAATCACCCTCTTTAATTTCCCTGTATTTGTAAAAGAACGACGAGTCTTAATCCTGTGAGAATGTACAATATATTGAATGCCATCTTTAAAAATACGATAATGATTCTTTTCCCTATAGAAAATAGCTTTCCGATCATATAGATAAGGGCTACCCAGAACTATCCCACATATATCTAGTGGAACCACATCAAACTGTATTTCATCCACAAACTTGCTAGTGATTGCAAATTTTAAAGTGCATTGTCTTGTTACTTGCAACTTATCATTCTCACAAATCCAGCCTAGTGGATAAGGTTTCTTATTCAGTATAGTTTTCAATCCCAAGTTTCTTACAACATCTTCAGAAAATTAAGTTAACTTGAGAACCACTATCTTTGAGTGCATCAATTTTAATGTTCTTAGCAACAACCCTTAAATGAAAAAGCTCATTCCTTTTCTTATCTTCAGCGACATCAATAACTTTAGAAGTAGAAGCACAACAATCAAAGGAAACGCTGGAAATAGGAGCTTTACCTTTAAAACCCATAGTTGTTATCTTAGTTTCATCATCAGAATTGGAACCAAGATCCATAACAACATTTGTGGCTTTCTCCTTACCCTTTTTGTTTCTGATTCTGTCTCCGAGCCCACTTAGGCTTCAATTTGGGATGCAACTTCCAACAATGATCTTCATCGTGACCCTTCCTGTCACAATGAGAGCAAGAAAGCTTGTCATCCTTCTTAACTGTAGTTGTCTTCTTTCCTTTCCCTGTCTCTGCATTCTTAGAAGATTTCTTTATAGAGTTATCATTATCAAACTTATCAATAAAAGATCCTTTTCCTCTCGACTCTAGATGTATAGCTTGGACACAAACTTCATCCAAATTGCTAGGGTTCAATACCAAAATAAAATGTCTAAGATATGAGTGAAGACCTCCTATGTACTTTAACAAAGTATCCTGGGTGTATAAAGGTACATTTAATGCAATAGCCTTCTTTCTGAATTCATGGGTGTACTCTTGGACAATTTGACCCTTCCCTTGTTTAAACACTTGCCAATTCATCATTAACTATTACATATGCCCTAGGGGATAAAACTGCTTTTTAAGAGCACTAACAAACTCTGCCCAAGTTAAACTGACTCTACCATGCTGTGAAATTTCTACCTTAGTCTTACTCTCCCACCAAGTTAAAGCTATACCTCCTAACCGAAGAGTAGCTAATTGGATCCTATCAACATCATCTAATAGGTTTTGGACTCTACAATAGACTTTAACTTGTTGAATCCAATCATCCAATTTTTCAAAATTTAGTTCACCACAATACTTTGGTAAGTCAAATTTTACATCCAATTTGATCTTAGGCTTATACCCACTCTTGAAAGGATTAAAAGAAATAGAATGAGGAGAAGATAGAGAAGAAGGAGAAGAGGGTGGATCTGGTTGTTTGTCACCATCTCCATGATGTTTCCCTTTCTTGTCTTTACGAGCATCTTACTCCAATGAACCTCCTTCAAGTTCCTTCCACTATTGTCTCTCTTGGAAAAGTATGTCCACCTTAGCCTTCATCTCGAGGAATGCTCTATGAAACTCTTGCTCACTGATTTCTTCAGGAACCTCCATTCTAGACAAAGACGTCTTTAGAAAAAAAATTCATTTCCCGATGTTAGGATTAAATTCCTCAAGCTTTCCTTCACCCTTCTAAATCCTGGATCTTGTTAGCATTCAAAATCAACTGCAATAATAATCACCAAAAGCTCTGATACCACTTGATCTGTATAGGATCTAGACTAATTGTGTAATTGAATGCTTAATTACAACAACTTAAAGGAATTACAAATTCATGCATACATTATTGAATATATGCATTAAAAACCGAAAACTTAAGGTGAAAATTAGAACATGAGAGAGGAGAGAAAGTGCAAACAATTTGATAATGGAGTTTGTCACAAACGTGGCTACATCTCTGGGTCCGCTCCAATAGAGAGACCGATCCGATTAATCTCCAAAAAGATTAAAAATGCACCATGACCATTCCTTCTAGCACTTCAGCAGCATAACAATACTCCAACGCACAAGAATGGCTCAAAGAACTCCTTAGAAATCCCTCTCTTGCATCACCTAGCCTTGAAAAATCTGAATGAATAACTCTCACACCTAAACCCCCTTTTATACATAAATTTTGCATATGGGGTTAAAAACCACCATAATAAATAAAATAACAATTTAACCCCCCTCCTTTGGCTTTTATAATTATAAGCCTTACAAAAAATACTACCTGTTTATATAAAAACAATAACTTCCCCGTTAAAAATAAAAACATTAAACAGCTACTTAAATAAACATTTGGAATTTTGTTTTTTAATCCCTTGTCTTATTATATTCACGGGCTATTTGAGTTTAGGGAGTTTAGTTTAAAATTAAAACAACAATTTAGTGTTATTTTAGGAGGTTTTATTTTTTTATTTTATTTTATGAGATTTTGTTTTAATCCCACCAAATCCACTAATCCCACAAAATCCGATCCCACCAAATCCTCTTGGGATCCCACAAAATCTGATGGATTTTTTGTGAGATGAAATAAGCCTCCATACTTTATTTTCAAAAATAAAGTATGGTACGTGAATTTTTTTTTTTGAGATTTTTGCCACATCACCTACAATTCCATGTCACCATCTAGTCAACTACCATGTCACATGCTGATGTCACCAGCTATACCACCAAGTCAACTAAACTTTGACTACCAATATCTCGAGCATACGGTGTCAAATTTTGACGAAACAAATGTTGTCGGAATCATCTCGATGAGCTCTTTGACTTGACGCTGCTTCCGTCAATTTCCAAGACAATCATTTTTTTGCCTTTCTAGATGCCCTATGTCCCAGTTTGACCAAATGTTTGACTAGCCATAACTCGAGCAAACAGACTAATTTTTGCTCTGTTCAAGTTGCGATAGAATCAAGACATCGATCTCTTTCTAATGGTGCTAAAATATGGAGTATTGAAGACACTTCAATTTTCACTGAAAATATCCCCCGGATCAATTGTATAGGATGATGATGGGTTGATAAGTTGATTGATAGGCTATTGATATAAAGTTGATTGTCATGTTTGTGATTGATCAAGAGTTTGATTTGGCGTTTAAAGGTTTGTTGTTTTCTTTTGATTTTACGATTAAAGCTTGCTTTTGTTGATTGTTGTGGTTGTTTATGTTTGTTTTGCCAAAGGATGAAGGTGACGATCAGTTTATTATGGATGATTGATTATTGCGAGTGCAAGCAAGATGAGACGGATGGAGTTTTTCAAATATTTGGATGTTTTTGACGTTTTCAAATGTTTTGAGGCTGTTTTTGGTATTTTTCGAGATTCGCAAATGTTTTGATTTTCGATTTTCCAATGTTTTGGGATTTTGTGTTTTTTGAATGTTTTTCGATTATGATGTCTTTTTTGAATGTTTTTTTGATTTTTGATGTCTTTTTTGAATGTTTTTGGATTTTGTGTTTTTTGAATGTTTTTAGATTTTGTGATTTTTGAATGTTTTTGGATTTTGTGTTTTTTTAATGTTTTTTGATTTTGATGTCTTTTTCAAATGTTTTTGATTTTGATGTCTTTTGAATGTTTTTTTGATTTTTGATGTCTTTTGAATGTTTTGGATTTTGTGTTTTGAATGTTTGGATTTGGATTTTGAATGTTTTTGGATTTTGATGTCTTTTGGGTTTTGATTTGATGTCTTTTCAACTTTTTCATTTTGATGTCTTTTTGAATGTTTTGGATTTTGATGTCTTTTCTCAAATGTTTTTGGATTTTTGATGTATTTTTTGAATGTTTTTGGATTTTTTGTTTTTTGGATGTTTTTGGATTTTGTGTTTTTTGAATATTTTTGAATTTTGATGTCTTTTTCGATTGATATCTTTTTTGAATGTTTTTGGATTTTGTGTTCTTTGAATGTTTTTGGATTTTGTGTTTTTTGAATGTTTTTTGGATTTTGATGTCTTTTTCGAATGTTTTGGATTTTGATGTCTTTTTTGAATGTTTTTTCAATTTTTGATGTCTTTTTTGAATGTTTTTGGATTTTGATGTCTTTTTCGAATGTTTTTTGGATTTTTGATGTATTTTTTGAATGTTTTTGGATTTTTTGTTTTATGAATGTTTTTGGATTTTGTGTTCTTTGAATATTTTTGGATTTTAATGTCTTTTTCGATTGATGTCTTTTTTGAATGTTTTTGGATTTTGTGTTTTTTGAATGTTTTTGGATTTATTTTCTTGAATGTTTTTGGAGTTTGATGTCTTTTTCGAATGTTTTTGGATTTTGATGTCTTTTTCAAATATTTTTTGGATTTTTGATGTCTTTTTTTGAATGTTTTTGGATTTTGATGTCTTTTTCAAATGTTTTTTTCGATTTTTGATGTCTTTTTCGAATGTTTTTGGATTTTGTGTGTTTTGAATGTTTTTGGATTTTTTGTTTTTGATTTTTTTTGGATTTTCATGTCTTTTTCGAATGTTTTTGGATTTTGATGTCTTTTTCGAATGTTTTTGGATTTTGATGTCTTTTTCAAATATTTTTTGGATTTTTGATGTCTTTTTTTGAATGTTTTTGGATTTTGATGTCTTTTTCAAATATTTTTTTCGATTTTTGATGTCTTTTTCCTTAAATGTTTTTGATTTTGTGTGTTTTGGAATGTTTTCTTTTGGATTTTTGTTTTGATTTTTGGATTTTCATGTCTCTTTTCAATGTCTTTGGATTTTGATGTCTCTTTTCGACCGTTTTTACCTTTAATGTCTTTTAAATGTTTTGGATTTGTGTTTTCCTTAATGTTTTGACTTGTATTTTGAATCGTTTTGGATTTTGATGTCTTTTTCAAATGTTTTTTTATTTTGATGTCTTTTTCAAATGTTTTTTGGATTTTTGATGTCTTTTTTGAATGTTTTTGGATTTTGTGTTTTTTGAATGTTTTTGGATTTTCTGTCTTTTTAATGTTTTTGGATTTCGATGTCTTTTTCGAATGTTTTTTGATTTTGATGTCTTTTTTGAATGTTTTTTGGATTTTTGATGTCTTTTTTGAATGTTTTTGGATTTTGATGTCTTTTTCAAATTATTTTTTGATTTTTGATGTCTTTTTCAAATGTTTTTAGATTTTGAAGTCTTTTTCGAATGTTTTTTGGATTTTTGATGTCTTTTTTGAATGTTTTTAGATTTTTGTGTCTCGGGGGCTGATCAAAGATTAGCCTTGCCTAGGTTTAAGCTTAGAGATGACGTAGTTCAGATTCCAATGTTTTTGATGTTTTATGTTTTTGACTTGTTTTTGGATTTTGATATGTTTTGAATGTTTTTGGATTTTCTGATTTTCTGATGTTTTTGGATTTTTGCATGATTTTGACGATTTGGATATGGATATGTGTGATAATACCAGTGTTCTATTTAGGGATTTTACTAAAAACCAAGCTAAGGTTGATTGATCAAATCGATGGATTGATGATGATGATAACATTGTTGAGGATACACAACAATGCAAGGATTTGATTAATCAGGATTGACGATGATAACATTGCTAAGGATGCACAACAATGCAAGGATAGTGTTAAGAAACACAAGGATATCTTGATGATTTCTTGATTGGATTTGATTGATGAAGCTTGATTTGGAACAAAATTTATTCGAATGATTTGATGTGATGTTTGAAGTGTATCTTAGATGCGCTTGATAACACTTGATAAGGAACATCTTCTTGTCAAAATATGCCATGGGATAGTGATTCAGATTTTTGCTCACAAGTGGTGGACCAATTTTATTCTACATTTTCCAATGTTTGGATCACCACATAAGTTGGAGGATATAGACCAAGATTTATTCTCGAAGCAAGATGTGAATATCTGCCCCCAGTGTCTAACAATGTATGGAATGTCATGGGTGGATTCTTGGATGGGTGTATGGATGGAGGGATATGGTAAGCATGCAAAGGATGCCAAGGATTATCTTGTGATAAGATAAGGTGTTCAGATAAAGAAAGCTTATTTGGATAATGTGTCATGGCTCAGATAACATTGGATAGGATAGGATCAATGAAAATGGCCCATGTCAAGATGTTTACCATAAGCATGTGTAAAGTGTGCCCCAAACTTTAATCAAGATCAAGATAACTTAGATTATGGATGGAGATGGATGAAAAATGGACTGGATAAATGCTTCATGGATGAATGGATTTATTATGGATAAGATGGATGGAATGCTAGATTTATTATGGATGGAATGAGATGCTTTCACTTGAAGTGGTGCACGTGGATGCTCGATTCTACACATGATGCCTATTTTCAAGGTTTTTGTCATGGTCTTTCCCAAAGCGTTGCCCATGCAGTTTTCACTAGAGGACAATTTTTTTCTCTTTACTATTTTCAATCCTTTTTCTTCTTTTTTTTTGGATTTTCATATTTTTTGATATTTTTCTATTTTTCTGTGAAAGATTTAAAGCTCATGCTGAACCACAAGGTGTTGTTGATGTAGATGTTTTTGTCATAATGTGCCATCAGTATCTTTCCTAAAGAAGCTGATTTGCTAAGATACGTGCACTTGAATGTAGCTTTTGAGATTCCTGATCTGCTTCGTCGATACCAGAGTTGACTTTATCTTTGTGCACACATTGTGATAGAGTATCTTTTGAATCCTTATGATGAAGGGTTGTTTCCAATACATGGTCAATATGAGAATTGGATATCATGTGTGGAGGCATGGATGGAGTGTGTTTGGGGATAAGAGATGGATTGGTTGATAGTTTGCAACCTTCAACTCTCCAAACTTGGGAAGATGAGCAATGATGGGTGGATATGAAAGTGTGCATGGAATTAGCACCAACTACTTGATACACTTTGTACGTTGCTTGAAAAGCTTGCTTTTGATTTTGTGGACATTTTTGATGGATAATTTTCCCTTTTTTATTTTGCCCCATAGTTTCCTTGACTGATGGAGTTTGATAGGGATAATCTTTCTTCGTATTCTTTGGTATCCATGTGTATTTGATTTTTCCATTATGCTTCCCAACTTCTTTTTCTTTGATAACATTCTTTGTACTTTGGTTCAATTCTTTCTTTTGACGTTGGTCCCAATTCATGGATGGGGTGATGGGTGGATGAAAATTCGTGATGTGGTTGGTTGTAGTATTGACACTAGTTTCATCATAAGGACTCTTCGTGCTCCCTATGTTGATGTTTGCTTAAGATGAAGTTTCCCCTAGTATTGTGGAAGTAGTACCTTTGTTCTTTGATTCTTCCTATTCTGAGATGTCTTGTTCATTAAGCATTCTCTGATAGATAGCCATTGTAGATTATGTTAGTTCGATTTGCTGCTTTGCAACTCTGGAATATCATGTTCTACCTGACATGTCTTTGAGTGGATTGTGAGCATCCATTAAAATATGCAAACACTAAACTTCATGCATGGGTTAGTACCTACAAATTCCTCAAAAATACTCCTATGAAATACCATGTAAATGCTTCAAAATGCAAAAAATAGCAAGAGAAATCTAGAAACATTTTAAAAGCATAACATATACCTATTCCATCTTGGATTGGTGTCAAATGTGCAAATGACCCTTGCCCAATCCTTGCTCAAAAACTAAAATAATGAGATGAAATGGAGATGAAGAGAAAAATTAGTTCTCAAACCAAGAGAGTAACTTTGCATGAAGATGTAGATGGATTTGATAAAGAATGAGGCCTTTATTTATAGATTTGCTTGATGAAAGATTGGCCAAATGGATGAATGTGGGACTAAATGTAAACCAATGAAAAGAGGCCACTTGTCAACTTGACATAGGTTGAGGGATGTGCAAGTTTTGGCCAATGTGCCCAAGAGAGGGAGTTTCAAATTCAAATTTGTGAAATAAATGTTGAGAGGGGGACATGAAAATGAGAAGTTAATGCAATGTTGGAAGGGACAAGTCAACTTGTCATCATTTTCAAACTTTAGGGAATATTCTATTTTTTATGCCAAGTTTGAAAGAAAATAAGGTTTTTAATAAATCAATAAATTGATTTATTTGTGCAAGTGGGAATATTTAGAGGATGTGATGGGTGGTTAGGTTAGTTTAATCAGGATTAGATTAGTTTAATGATGATTAGGATGTTTGAACCCTTTGACTTGAATATTTGGATTTATTTAAATCAAAGGGGAGAAATATGAATTTGGGATTTAATTAAATGAATGTTTGATTTATTTGATTAAAGGGATGATGCAAATAAAGGTTAATTAATAAAGTGTTAGGATTTAATTGATTTATTTAAATGATGTAATGATGAAGTAGATTTATTTAATTTGAAGGATGAAATGAAGGTTATTTGTTTAAACTATTGGATTGACATGTATGCATATTTTGCATGTCTACATTTTGCCCCTCTTTGAAGCAATGTACTTGTTGCATTGGTTGAAAGAATAAACTTGCTGTGATCAAAATTCAAAAAATTTCTAATTTTTTTGGTTGCCCCAAGGGAAAGAAGTACACTAGTACATTTCCCCCTCGAGAGATCGAGCGAAAATATTCGATTTGAGGGTTGATCTCATGATAAACAGGTTCAAAATGGATGGTTATGGATGATGATGCAAATGAGATGATTTTAAGATGCTTAGACTAATAGATCTATATTATGATGATGATTATGTTGTGATTATGCAAATGTGATGATTTTAAGATGCTTAGACTAATAGATCTATATTATGATGATGATTATGTTGTGATTATGCAAATGTGATGATTTATGAGATGCTTAGACTAACATATCTATATTATGATGATGATATGCATGTGATTATGCAAATGTGATGATTTATGAGATGCTTAGACTATCAGATCTATATTATGATGATGATTATGCATGTGAGATGATATGCAGAATACTAATGGTTTGTGGATGTAGGATGGATGCACTGTTGATGATGATTAACTATTCATGTTGTGATGTTAGTGTAGAAAATAAGACATTAGATGATGACAAGAGGATCCAACAAGCCAACTTTATGAGATATGATGATGATGAAATGATGATGAGAAATGGATGATTTCCTTATTAAGGATTGGGATTTTAAAAGGGTCACTTACCTTACATTTCATTACACATGTAGATATGATGCATCAAGGTATAAAGAACCATGATGGAGTTGTACCTAGTGTGATGGACTTTGACTCAATAAACAAATAGGAGTATTCTTATTCACACCTGACATATGGAAACCTCGCTAGGATTCACTTTAGAAGTTTCAAACATCTCAGACCAAAACACAGAAAGGTATAACCAATCAATGCAATAGTCAACAAGCTATCCAAAACATCCTCTATACATATCTAACAAAGAAAGTATTCACCAAGGTTATTTTACAAGAACATCCAACAAGCATAGCAGACAAAAGGATAATGATCGTTGCCCCATTCCTATCTCTCTAAATCCTTCGTTTGGATATCATCGAGAGGTCATTGGACTGAGTGCAATAAGATAAGTCAAAAGACAAAGATAAAGCACACAAACAAGTTGATGTTCTTCAATACCGCTAACCAAAAGGGAATGTGTTTTTAAGGATAAGAACTGAAACTATTGCCAAAAGATAATGCCCATTGTAGGAAGGATACATCCTAGGACATGTTAGTGTATGGCGGCATGTCATTTCATTTATCCAAAGTGCTCTTTCTGATAAATAATTCCCCTTGTAGGAAGGATACATCCTAGGACATGATGTTCTCAGATGATTGATATGGGACTATTTGGATGATGGACTATCGACACAAAGAATTGACCAACTTACTTACATACTGACTTAGACTTGAGACTTGACATTTTTGAGTTGTATTTTTAAGCTGCTAGACTTGTTTCTAACTATTTCACCAAAGGTTGAGAATGATGATCAATTTATTATGGATGGTGTTATTGCGGGTGCAAGTGAGATGAGGTGGATGGATTTTTTCAAATATTTGGATGTTTTTGGAATTTTGCAATGTTTTGAGGCTGTTTTTGGTACTTTTTCAAGATTTTTTAAATGTTTCAATTTTTTTTTTCCAATGTTTTTGGGGTTTTCTAAAATATTGACCAAGAGACTAACCTAAGGACCTATCCTAGGGGTCTCGGGGATTGATCAATAGATTAGCCTTGCCTATGTTATACACGCAGAGACCACGTAGTTCGACTAAGGACTTGACTGATTTACAAATGGAGATATACATGATCAAATGTCAGCTTATTATGACAAACTCCTAAAGGACTGACCTAAGTGTCTTAGGGGATGATCAAAGATCAACCTTGCCTACGTTCAAGCTCAGAGATGACGTAGTTCGACAAGACGACTTTGTTTTTGACCTTTTGACCAACTTTTTGACTTGTTTTTGGATTTTGATATGTTTTGATGTTTTTCGATTTTGTGCTTTTTTGATGTTTTTGGATTTTCTAATGTTCTGATGTTTTTGGATTTTCTGATATTTTAATGTTTTTGGATTTTTTGATTTTCTAATATTTTTAGATTTTCTAATTTTGTAATGTTTTTGGATTTTCTGATTTTCTAATGTTTTTTCATTTTATGATTTTCTAATGTTTTTGGATTTTTTGATTTGAGGATTTTAAGATCATATACGAATCTAATTCGATAAGAACATGCCCCCAACGTGATGCACTAGACTACTCCAATAAAAGTAGGACAAACTGACCTTAAGGATGGGCCAAGTAGTACTAGGAGGGATCATGATACGAAAAGAGGACCAAGCCATGGTGTGGATATGAGTGGATGAGTGATGGATGGAGACCTGAATGCAATGGATGATGGAAGCAAAATGGATGGATGATGTCGAACAAGCCATAAAGATCCTGGTGGATGGAAGGTACTTATTTACACAAGGCACCTATTTTCCAGGTTTTTGCCAAGGTACTTGTCCAAAGTGCCACCGAAGTGGTTTTCACTAGAAGACAATTTTTTTCTCTTTACTATTTTTTTCATCCATTTTCTGATTTTTTTGGATTTTTTGTTTTATACCTTGAAAGATTTAGGCATAATTTTTTTTGAGATGGGAGCTATTTATGGGCTCCTGTAGATGTTCCCCTTCGAGTTTTGATAACTGATATTCCCCTGATTTGTAACTTGCTGTGATGACGAATGGTCCTAGCCAATTGGGCTCAAATTTTCCTTTGTTGCTTGGGTTTGGGACATTCTTCTAATTTTCTTTTAAGACTAGTTCTCCAATTTGGAATTTCCTGCTTCTGATTTTTTTATTGTAGCTTGGTTTGAGTCTATTTTGATAGACTTGCAAATGATTTAAAGCATCTATACATCTCTCATCTAGTAGCTCGAGCTCATTTAGTCTTGATACTCTGTATTCTTCATCTATGATGAGGTTTTATTGTGATATCATGAGGGATGGGATCTCGATCTCTATGGGGAGTACTGCTACTGATCCGTAGACCAAGGAGAAGGGGGTGGTGCTAGTGGGTGTGTGGATGTTGGTTCGATAAGCCCAGAGGGCGGGATTAAGCTACAGATGCTAGTCACAACCTACGTCATTGACTATTTTCTTGAGGATTTTCAAAATGGTTTTGTTTGTAGCTTCTGCTTGGCCATTGCCTTGGGGATAGTATGGGGTGGAGAAGTGATGCTAGATTTTAATTTTTTTGCAAAGGTTATAGACATCCTAATTCTTGAATGGTGTCCCATTATCTGAGATAATGGCTTGTGGAACACCATAGCGGCATATGAGATAGTTTAGGATGAACTTAGAAATTTTCTTCCCAGTTATATACGTCATGGGTAAGGCCTCCACCCACTTAGTAAAGTACTCAGTTGCGGTTATGATGAATATGTGGCCGTTAGATGAAGTGGTGTGATTTTCCCAATGAGATCGAGTCCCCACTACAAAAAAGGCCATGTTGTGAAGATAGGATGAAGCTCTTGAGCTAGAGCATGGATGAGGTCCCCATGCTACTGACATTGTAGACATGTTTTTGGCATGATCATGTGCTTCTCTTTCCATTGTGGTCCAATAATACCCCATCCTCTGTAGTTTCTTAGCTATGGTCATTCCACTCGAGTGCGAACCACAGATACTGTTATGTACTTCAGTTAGAGTGGTCAATGCCTCTTCAACATTTAGGCAGTGTAGTAGGGTTCCTTCTATGCTCCTATGATATAGGGTATCTCCTAGGATGACGAATCTAGATTCCTTTTTTATGAAGGTTCACTTTAGGTTTGAGGGTAAATCGGCAGGTGTGACTCCTATGTGAAGGTATGTATAGATTTCATGGTACCAAGGATCACCATGACCAATGATTTCACACACGAATTCTGATTCTGGTACCTCAAATGTAGGAAGGAGAAGCTATACTATCAAAAATTCATATTTTGGAACATTGTTGGGGATGTCCAGTAGGGACCCAATTGTTGCCATGGCATCTGCTACTCTGTTGTTGGCTCTACGAATCAACTCAAATGTGATTTCGATGAAGGATTCCTTTAGAGTCTCCACCAATTTCTTGTATTGAGTGAGCTTGTCGTCCTTGGTCTGATATTCATCATTGACTTGATTTATGATCAATTGGGAGTCTCTGTACACTTTGAGAGCCATGATGTTCCACTGCACTGCTATTCTGAGACCTATGGTCAAAGCGTCGTATTCTAAAATTTTATTTGTGCAAGGAAATGCTAGTTTGTAGGACCTTGATATGCAATCCCCTTGTGGTGTGATAAAGAAAACACCAGCTCCTGATCCATGTTGTGTGTATGAGCCATCAAAGTATAATTTCCAGTGGTTAGCTACATTGAGGTTGAAAATAGATTCATCTAGAAACTTTGAGACAAGAGGATTCTAAAAAGAGATAGGTGCTTCTACCAGGTGGTCTACGATGACTTGTCCCTTGATTGCTTTCCTCTCCACATTGGATTGGTGTCAAATGTGCAAATGACCCTTTCCCAATCCTTGCTCAAAAACTAAAATAATGAGATGAAATGGAGATGAAGAGAAAAATTAGTTCTCAAACCAAGAGAGTAACTTTGCATGAAGATGTAGATGGATTTGATGAAGAATGAGGCTTTATTTATAGATTTTCTTGATGAAAGATTGGCCAAATGGATGAATGTGGGACTAAATATAAACCAATGAAAAGAGGCCACTTGTCAACTTGCCATAGGTTGAGGGATGTGCAAGTTTTGGCCAATGTGCCCAAGAGAGGGAGTTTCAAATTCAAATTTGTGAAATAAATGTTGAGAGGAGGACATGAAAATGAGAATTTAATGCAATGTTGGAAGGGACAAGTTAACTTGTCATCATTTTCAAACTTTAGGGAATATTCTATTTTTTATGCCAAGTTTGAAAGAAAATAAGGTTTTTAATAAATCAATAAATTGATTTATTTGTGTAAGTGGGAATATCTAGAGGATGTGATGGGTGGTTAGGTTAGTTTAATCAGGATTAGATTAGTTTAATGATGATTAGGATATTTGACCCCTTTGACTTGAATATTTGGATTTATTTAAATCAAAAGAGGAGAAATATGAATTTTGGATTTAATTAAATGATTGTTTGATTTATTTAATTAAAGGGATGATGGAAGATAAAGGTTAATTAATGAAGTGTTAGGATTTAATTGATTTATTTAAATGATGTAATGATGAAGTGGATTTATTTAATTTGAAGGATGAAATGAAGGTTATTTGTTTAAACTATTGGATTGACATGTATGCATATTTTGTGTGTCTAAATTTTCCCCCTATTTGAAGGAATGTACTTGTTGCGTTGGTTCAAAGAATAAACTTGTTGCGATCAAAATTCAAAAAATTTCTTATTTTTTCATTTGCCCCACCGGAAAGAAGTACACTAGTACATTTCCCCCTCGAGAGATCGAGCGAAAAGATTCAATTTGAGGGTCGATCTCATGATAAACAGGTTCAAAATGGATGGTTATGGATGATGATGCAAATGAGATGATTTAAAGATGCTTAGACTAACATATCTATATTATGATGATGAATATGCTATGATTATGCAAATGTGATGATTTATGAGATGCTTAGACTAATAGATCTATATTATGATGA
>VDFB02281492.1:978114666-978151167 GCA_007258455.2 Sequoia sempervirens
TATGTTAGCAGTAGTGTGATTAGATAAATTTTATTTTGTTTAGTTTCTGTCATCTCCCTCCGATCCTTCATTTGGTATCAGATCTAGGATAACACCAAGGGAGATGAGGTTTGGTTGTTTGCAATGGCAGTCAAAGAAGAGATCGTTGCTTTCTTAGTTGCTGCTTGAAAGAGAGTCAAAAGTGTGATGCCAGTCAAAGGCAAGCAGATTCGTGGGAAGCTGTTCATTTGAGAGGAGCCGAAAAAAAATCTTGAAGAAGTCGCATAAAATATAAAGCAAAGTTATTGTCATTTACTTTGCCGCTAATAGGAGAGGTCACTGTTTTTTGTTGTATGCACAAAAGTTGATCAGGATCGTCGTTTTTTGCTTAGAGAATCCCCTAAAATTGTTGTAGAAGATACTTGTTGCAAGCCACCAAGGGAGATTGTCCCCCCCGATTGGAGCAAAGTTTGCAAGAAATGTCTGCAGGAGAACAAGCCGATTGAAGAGGAGTCGCCAAAATTGCTATATAGAGAACAGATGCAAGAAGCACATATCTGAAAGTTTGGCAAGGATTTGTTGGTTATATAATCCCAACTACTCCAGCTGTCCTCACTGTATCAACATTGAAACAGTATTGAAGATAAATTAAGGAGTTAGATCTTGAAAAGATTTGAGAAGATTTGAAAGGACATCTCATTGACTCCTCTACAGGCCTCACACGCTTTGTGGGTGATAAGTAAAATATTATTTTAGGTTCATTTTTTTGTCCCGCATTGATACTCAACTCTCTATATATTGTCTACTGACATTTTGGCTTCCACTCTCAAGAGTCTAGCTCTTAAGAGCTGTAAATTAGCAATGGTGTTATGGTTGAAAAAAGTTATGAGAAGTTGTAGCCATAGCACTTTGTGAATGTAATGCAGTATGTTTGTACGAGCAGAAGCTCAGTAAGTCCTTTCATTGTCAATGTCAAGAGTTTGTAATGGTGTCTATCTATATGAGAGTCAATGTCAAGAGGTTGTAATGGTGTATGTCTATATGAGAACTCAAGCTCACTATGTTTGGAGAATGCAATGATAGTTGTTATGTAAAACTATTTTGATTAAATTAATTTAAAATATCAAGGTATTCATTTCTCCTACCATTGCATTCCTACAGGAGTGTCGTCCAAGACATATCGCACGAAGCCGCTGTCAAACCAGAAAGAAGGTTAGAAGGAAGCCGTTAAAAAAATATCTATCACTGGAGAAAGCCAAAAGAGGTTGCTAACGACTATGTAAGAAAGACAAATATTGCCCAAGTCAAGTCATTGTTCAAAAGGGATCGTAGTTTTTCGCAGAAGGTAAGGGTTTATTCTACTAAAGGTTATAAACCTATTGTGGTTGCCAGTAGTTGTTCGTAGAAGCAAAGATGACCATTAAGGAGGTCACTCAAGCAGATCGAAACCTATTTCAAAAGAAGTAGTCAGCCAAAGCTTATCGCAGTCTTCATAAAAGGATAAAGTTGCAGCTAGTAAAGGAATCGTTGCTTTCTGTATCAGATGCCAGAGTCTAAGAGAAAGCCATCACAGTCCTTTTCAAAGAGGAAACTGCTAAGAAAGTCTAAAGATCAGTAGATCCAAAGATGAGTGGAGATCATTTCTATTATCATACTTCAAATCATAGAGGATGTTAGAAAATTTAAGCCACTGATTGCAAGGTGTTGTTGGTAAGGATTCTTTGTATAAAAAAATAGGAGATTACAGTTTGTTTGAAGAGACGCTAGTCAAAGGATCGTTGAGCATTTTGGAGAAGAGCTAGATCCATAGCTATTAAAGAGCGATCTGATTAGATAAATTTTATTTTATTTTGTTTCTGTCATCTCCCTCTGATCCTTCAATTAAACCTTGAAAATTATCCAGGGCTAATTTAAGAGATTTTGCATTGTATCCAAACAAATTTTCTAAACTTTAAACAAAGAAAACATTGTTTCTCAGAAACTGAGCCTAGGGTTTGAAAACTATCTTTGCTATTTCATTTGACATCTTTCCATTGAATTTGAACAATTTTTTTGAAAAATTTACTTTCAATAAAATGATCCCAAAAATTTGTGAAAACATTTTGAAAAGGAAAAAATATCGACGATTTGATTTTTATAAAGAATTTTTTTTTTTTTTGAAAAATGAGGCGAATGTAGTTTTGATATCAATCGTAAGTGACAAGTGTGAATTTTGTGACAAGAAGAAAGAGCTCATTAAATATAACACACAAAAAATTATTGTTAAATTATCATATTTGCAGATGGAATGGTTAAAAGTCGGGCTGGATAGAAGCGACACAGAATTCCATAGGTAGAGTGATGGTTTTTGCGTAGATAGATGACCATGCTAACTTATATTCGGCATCGGCATTGATGGGTGACAAGCTAACATTCCATGTGGTGTCACAGAGGTTAGCTATGGCCGACTTACACAGTCTTCCACCCAAACGCAGGATCCTGACTCTTTTCCATGGCCACAATCTTGAAATCACGTTCATAGGCGATTCCAGACCTCTATTCATTAATGGCGTTATATTGGTACGACTAGATGTGTTTGTGACCAATGACTTCGTTTTGCATGACATTTTTCAATCCCTTGATCTATCAAGGTAACAACAACCACCTAATCTTTTATTCCCACTCTTCTACCTGCTCAAAATGTTTCAATGTAAGTCGGAATGCAGAAGCTATCGACGTGGGTTCCTCCGGAACGAAGTAACTTAATGGCTTTCTTTTTTTGTTTCTATGAGACAATTTTTTAGTTCAATTCATTAGTATCGCAAGCTTACATATAAAGAAGTCAAAGACAAAAAGACAAAAGTCCTATGTTGGTATAGTGCAATTTTTTAGCTTGAAGTCTGAGTTCTACTTCTGTGTCTCATATTATTAGCACCAGAATCATGAATAATATACAACACTATACCAACACAGAACTTTTGTCTTTTACTTCTTTATATGTAAGCTTGCAATACAAATGAATTAAACTAAAAAATTGTCTCAAGAAATAGAAATTTGTAAGAAATCTGTTAAGTTACATCGTCCCGAAGGAACCCACGTCCATAATTTCTGTATTTTAACTTCTTTGAGTGGACACACAAGCGGTCCGAAAAAAAGATTAGGTGGTTGTTACCTTGAGCAAATCAATGGCCTGGAAAATGCCATGCAAAATAAAATCATTGGTCTCAAATGCATCTGGCATACACGATAATTTCATTGCTGACCAAAGGCCTGGAATTGCCAGTGAACATGATTTTAAGGTTGTGGCCGCAGAAAAGAGTCAAGATCCTTTGTTTGGGCAGAAGCCTCCATAAGTCGTCCATGGTTAGCCTCTGCGGAACCATGTGGAACATCAACTTTTCACCCACCACTGCCCATGTCGAAGATAAGAGGACATAGCCTTCCATCAGTGCGAAAACTGTCATTGTTCCTATGGAATTCCTTTCCACTTCTGCTAGCCTAACTTTTAATCGTTCAATATGCAAATACAATAATGAGCTCTTTCTTCTTGACACATTATTCACAGTCGTAATTTATGATTGATATCAAAATAAAGTTTTCCTCATTTTCCAAAAAAAAATTTATACAAATTTTATTTTATTTGCTTCGAATGCTGAGAGACAAGTTATATTTTATTTGTTAAAATATTCTAGTAATTTCTACAGCTGTAGGTTAAGTTTTATTTATTTATTTTTATTTATACTTTTATGTCAGCTAGGGTTAGGTAAATTCTATAAGTTTAGGGTTAGGTAAAATAATAAAAATAATATGTCGGCCTATATTCTAGAATTTTCTTAATGTATCTAAAGTTCTCTATATAAAGAACTCATGTAAATATTTTTTACTCAAGCAATGTTAAAGAAGAATTTTGTTATTGTGCAGCAGCATGAATATTTTATTTTTTCCGCCTAATTTCTTTGCCTCTGGCCGCTATCAGAGTGGTATCAGAGCCAAGTGAAGAAGCAGGAAAGAGAGCAGATTTGAGGAGAGTAGATTTGAGGATTGCTGAAGTTGCATGTTTATTTTTGGTGAGCAGAATTTTGCCGATTAGTCAGTCAATTGAGTAAGCTACAATTTTATTATATATCATATTTTTATTGATAGCAGTTTATTAAACAAAAAAAAGGAAGAAATTTAGGGTTTACAAATACTATTTTAAAATATGGCGTCAAGTAGTGTGCAAACTCAAATTCCAATATTTTCTGGTAAAAATTATGATACTTGGTCATATAGAATGAAATTAATATTTAATTTTGAGGATTTATCAGAAATAGTTGAAAATGGTTATACAGAACCATAGGATGAGTCTACTTTGAGCACTAATGCAAAAAATAAGTTGAGTGAAAACAGGAAAAAAAATAAAAGGGCTTTGCAGATAATTGGACAAGGATTGGATGATTCAGTCATTGGAAGGATTAAGCCAGCCACTACAGCCAAGCAAGCATGGGATATTCTGGAAACAACATATCAAGGTACAAGTAAGGTAAAACTTGCCAGATTGCAAGGACTCAAGAAAGAATTTGAAAACTTGCAAATGAGTGATTCTGATTCAGTAGATCAATTTGAAAATCGTGTTATGAATTTGGTTAATCAAATAAGGATGAATGGTGATGAACTAACAGATCAAAAGGTTGTAGAAAAGATCTTAAGAAGTATGCCTACTAAATTTGATACTATTGTTGTGCCAATTGAGGAAACTAAGGATTTGTCAACATATTCAATAGATGAGTTGTTTGATACTTTGAAAAATTATGAGTTGAGATTGAACAGGAATAATAATACCTCATTGGAGAGTGCATTCAAAGCACAAATGACATTTGGCAGAGGTAGAGGAAGAGGAAATCTAGGATTCAGAGGAAGAGGAAGAGGAAGAAGCAATTTTCAAAGAGAAGAAATGAAGAGTCCAGATCCAGGAGGATGGAGAAATCAAAGTTTCAATTCAAGGGGACGCTATAACAATCAAGCATCACAAAGGTATGAAAAATCGAATGTTCAATGTTACTATTGCAAGAAGTATGATCATATTGCAAATGAATGTCGAAAGAAGCAAGCTGATATGGGAAAGCAAACTGCAAATTTTTCTGAGTAATTTTGAGACATTGTTCATTAGTTGTCATGTAGCTCAAGAAAGTTCAAGTAACATTTGGTTTCTAGATAGTGGTTGCAGTAACCATATGATAGGAAATAAAGCCTTGTTTGAAAGTTTGGATACTTCAGTGAAATTAGAAATTAAATTGGGCAATGATAATACAGTTGTAGTCATGGGTAAAGGTGCAATTAATGTGATGACAAAGTTTGGTAAGAAGTCTATTCCTGATGTTTATTTTGTACCTAGTTTGAAGCATAATCTCATAAGTGTGGGACAACTTTCTCAAAAGGGTTATAGAGTTGTTTTTGAAAATAATGTGTGCACTATATTTGATATTTCTCCTAGTAATAAGGTGATTGCAAAAGTTGAAATGACAAATAACAGAATGTTCCCACTTCAAATGAAAAATGAATTAATGGAGAATATTGAAGCAAGTTTCAAGGCATCAAGTCAAGATCAAGCATGGATATGGCACTTGAGGTATGGTCATCTTAACTTCAAAGGATTGTGTTTATTGAAAAGGAAAGAAATGGTAAGAGGCTTACCCCCTATTGAAGCACCATTAAGTTCATGTGAAAGTTGTATTTTGGCTAAGCATCATAGAACAAGTTTTCCAAAGGGAATGTCATATAGAGCATGGGCACCTTTAGAAATTGTGCATACTGATATATGTGGTCCAATGCAAACACCATCTTTAGGGGGAAGCATTTATTTTCTAACACTCATTGATGATTTTAGTAGGAAAACATGGGTTTATTTTTTGAAATATAAATCTGAGGGATTTGGAAAGTTCAAGGAATTCAAAGCATTGGTTGAGAAACAAAGTGGCCTACCCATCAAGGTATTGAGATTAGATAGAGGAGGTGAATTCAAGTCAAATGAGTTTTTGGATTATTGCAGGTATCATGGAATAAAGAAGCAGTTTACTACAAGTTACACACCTCAGCAAAATGGTGTTGCAGAAAGAAAGAATCAAACAATAATGGAAATGGCAAGGAGCATGTTGAAAGGAAAGAATCTACCTAATGAGTATTGGGCTGAAGCAGTAGCTTGCATAGTTTATATTTTGAATAGAAGTCCAACGATGATTGTAAGGGACAAGATTCCACAAGAAGCATGGAGTGGTAAGCATCATAGTGTTTCTCATTTCAGAATATTTGGTTGTATTGCATTTGCACATGTGCCCAAGGAAACAAGAAGTAAGTTGGATGATAAAAGTGAAAAATGCATTTTTATTGGTTATGATGAACAATCTAAGGCATATAAGTTGTTTAATCCTATTACCAAGAAAGTCATTGTAAGTAGAGATGTTGTGTTCAAAGAGGAAGAATCTTGGGATGGAAACATAGACAAAACAATTACAGGTGTTGCAGCATTTCCATATAATGAACAAGAAGAAAAAGATCAAGAAAACCAAGGAGATCAATCAAATGAACAAGGAGGAACACCATCAAGAAGTACACAAGGAGAAATTGAGCAAGGAGAATCTTCAAGTCCACAAGTAAGTGATGAATCAAATCCTACACTTGCATCATTAAGATCAAAGCTTAAAAGCAAGAAATCTAGAAGTTTGCAAGAAATTTATGATCAAGGAGATAGGATAGATTTGCAATCAAATTTTGCTTTATTTGCTCAAGATCCTATTTATTTTGAAGATGCAATTAAGGAAGAACATTGGATTAATGCAATGAATGATGAAATGGAATCCATTGAGAAGAATGATACATGAAATTAAGTTGATTTGCCTAAGGAAAAAGATTACATTGGTGTAAAATGGGTGTATAAAACTAAGTATAATGCAAATGGAGAAATTGACAAATATAAGGCAAGACTATTAGTTAAAGGGTTTTCTCAAGAATATGGAGTTGATTATAATGAAATATTTGCACCTGTAGCAAGACTTGACACTATTAGAATGGTACTAGCTATTGCAGCTCAAAACGAATGGAAGGTTTATCAAATGGATGTTAAATCAGCCTTCTTGAATGGATATTTAGAAGAAGAGGTTTATGTGCAGCAGCCACCAGGATATGAAATAAAAGATCAACAAATCTTGAAGATAGTTTGCAAGAAAAATATTTGAGTGAGTCAGCAAACTTGAAAGACAAGATTTGGAAATAAAATTTGGGAATGAAAAATTTATAGTTGAAATTAAGGGGAGTGTTGGCATATGTAATTTCTCCCATAAATTGTAATTAATTAATTAAATGAGAAAAAAACAAAAAGCTAAAAAAAGGAAAATTCTAGAAATTTGGAATGTTCTAGGATAGAATTTTCTAGAGGAAGTTTCTAGAAATAGATGAGGAATAGAACAGTCCAAAAATGCAAGGCATGAATGAAAGACCTCTATATAATGAGGCAATTGTAAAACAAAGGTGTCAAGCAAATGTAATGATCAAGTGATCATGAATGCAGCAGCATTCGATGTATTGATTGTAATCATGTTATGAATTAATGATATTGTGCAACAGCACACATTTGAGCATGTCAAGCAGTGTGGATGAGAAGAGTCTTGAAGGATCTACTGCATGAACAAGAGGAGCCAACTATAATCTATTGTGACAACAAGTCCACCATTGCACTGTCAAGGAATCATGTTTTTCACAAGAGAACAAAACATATTGATACTAGATATCACTTTATTCGGGAGTTAGTGAACAATGGAGAAATCAATCTATAACATTGCAGATCTGAAGAACAATTTGTAGACATATTTTGCAAAGGCTTTAGCACAAGAGCAATTTGAAATTTTGAGAAGAGTTTTGGGCATTGTAAATATTAATATAGTTTCTGGTAGAAATTAGAGGGGAGAGTTAAAATATTCTAGTAATTTCTACCAGCTGTAGGTTAAGTTTTATTTATTTATTTTTATTTATACTTTTATGTCGGCTAGGGTTAGGTAAATTCTAGAAGTTTAGGGTTAGGTAAAATAATAAAAATAATATGTCGGCCTATATTCTAGAATTTTCTTAATGTATCTAAAGTTCTCTATATAAAGAACTCATGTAAATATTTTTTACTCAAGCAATGTGAAAGAAGAATTTTGTTATTGTGTAGCAACACGAATATTTTATTTTTTCTGCTTAATTTCTTTGCCTTTGCCTGCTATCATTATTTTTCATTCACAAAAATATCAGTTTAAGAAACTTCATGGCCAATTTTTTTCTAGGAAATTGATTCCAGCTAAAAAAATTCGCAATTGAAGACATTTCCAAAAAATTTAGTTGCAGAATATTTCACAATATTTTTCCAGTTTGTCATATAGTCAAAGAAATTGAAGAAAATTGTAAGGTCACTCGGTTTGCTCCCCATATATGCTTCTAGGGATTTTCTAGTATGAGTCTTATAATTGAATCTTACCGTGTTATTTATATTTGTTTATGTTTACACATGCTATATTAAATATTATAGGTTTATGTAATTTTTATTGGATTACAAATTAAAATTGGTGGTATAATAGTTATGAGTAGTGGATTTGGTTAAATTTTTAATAATTACGTCGAAGGTGTGTCCCTATATAAGCTTTCGAAGCTCATTTTCTCCTTCAAGGGTTCAGATGGAGGGAGACGACATGGTTGACAGTTCCCTCAATGTCAACCGTTGATGTGTAGAAATGGTGAAAGATGCAAATGGGAAGCCTCAAAATCTTCTGCTGATGGCTACAAAATAAATGAATCAACAACAAATCAATAATTATAAATAGAAATTGAAAAAGAGTTACATATGTATTAAATGGCTAATTTGAGTAAGCAATCCTGTCACAACATTTTTAACCAATAGAGGAGTCCTGGTAATGGTGTATAGGTAGGAGAAATTGAAATTCATGCCCAATTAATCCCAGAAGACAAGCTCGGATTTATTCGAGGGCTAAAGCAGGAGGGCATCACTACCATGGTTGGTGATGGAATTAATTATGTACCGGCATTAGCAGCAACACATGTCCTTATAGTTGTGGGTGTGTAAGGCTTTGCGGTAGCCTTGAAATCTACAGGAATAGCTCTCATATCCAATGATATAAGGAGGATTGTTGGTGCAGTGAAAGTAGGGCAGAGATAAGTAAAGATAATATACATAAACGTCGCATTCTCCCTGGTGGAAAAAGTATAAAACAAACTAACAGGCATTTGGTTCTACCTTTGTTTGCTCTCACTATCTAACTTTCCTTTTATTCATTAAAGAACCACTGGTAGCTCAACATATAAAAACATTCACAAATTTCTTTTACAGAAGCCATGGTGGGACCACAATTGATTGTGCTGCTTAACTTCCATTCCTTTTTGCCTTGTTAAAACATGTCTCTATCTTATATTAATCCTGAGCCTAAGCTTCAGCTCATCCTCCGTGTGGGCTCCTTAAAATTTAAATATTACAATATCATAAATTGGCCCTCTACTGCCAATCAATGCCACCTACATTTAATCACATAGAACAAGAATACCCATATCATTGATTGTACTTCATTTAGACTGTTGGGTAGCAGCCTCTGTAGTAGTTGGATATAAAGATTTTCTAAAATAAAATCTAGGATTTAATCCAAACAATCTAATACTTGTTTATATAGATCCAGAGTGTAGTGTCACATTATTGACAATGCTTGGGAAATGATTCAACTGCTCAATGAAAATTAACACAATTGGTCTATCTTCAAAGCCCACAAACAGCAAACCCCAGATTAATTATGTAGTGGGTGCTCAGAATAGTTACTTGCTACAGAGTTTCTGATTTATTCAGATACTAGTGTGGAGTTGATTAATTTTATGGGTGTAGCAAGCATCCACCATGCCCAGGAGTTCATTTGGAGGAGTCAACAGAGATTACTATTACACTTACTCTTTTTCCCCAACTACAATTATGTTCTTTTTGTTGTTTAATCACCATCTTCTTGCATTTCTAGGCCACCTTGAAGCACACTTACATTGCATCTTGAGGCACACTCACATCTGGTTTATATGTAAGAGGAACTATGTAGCTTCAAAAAATATTGCAACTTCAAATTTTCTTTGGTCACATGAAAAGTGGCAACTATTTTTAACATAAATACTGATACAAAAGTTTCGTCTTCGAATTCAACATTTGATAGATTGTTTCAACATAGATTCACACTCTCAAACACATCACCAAAATGATTTTAAATACTTTCCTTTCTCCTGGAATGACTCCAACAATTGATATATGGCCATTGATATATGTTGAGTTTATAGTTGTAGTTGAACTACCCTGGTAGACATGTATGCAAAATGTGGAAGCATAGGCAAGGCAGGTGAAGTGTTTGACAAGATGCCTCAAAGAGATGTCATCTCCTAGACTGCAATGCTTGCAGGATATTCACAAAATGAATTTTTAAAAAGGCTTTAGAAATTTCCAAGCAAATTTGTAATTGTCAGGTTTGAAGACAAATTACGCAACCTTTACTAGCATCCTCCCTGCCCATGCCAAAATGGGAGCTTTGGAATAGTATCTACATCCATCGAAGCATAAACGATAGAAGAACTTTGTCAAATTTTATAGTAGCAACAACCCTAGTAGATATGCATGCAAAAAGTGGAAGCATTAACAAGGCACGTGAACTGTTTGATGGAATACTTGAAAAAGATCTCATCTCATGGATTGCAATGGTTGCAGGATATGAACAAAATGGATTTGTTGAGAAGGCTTTAGAAACTTTCAAGCAAATGCAATTGGCAGGTGTAAAGCCAAATTCCACAGCCTTCGCCAATATCCTCCCATCAAAGCATCATAGATGGAGGAAATTTTTCAGGTATTATAGTTGGAAATGCGCTGGTAGACATGTATGCAAAATGTGGAAGCATAGAAAAGGCACGTGAACTATTTGACAAAATGCCTCAAAGATAGGTTATCTCATGGATGCAATGATTGCATTGCTGAGACATTTATCCATCTCTGTGATGTAGACCAAAGCCAAGGACATGCTTCTCCTCGTTACAATGGTTGTGTTATAGATGTGTAGATATTGGATCTGTTGATTACCATGGTTTCCCTTTATTTAAGAGCTTTATTAGACACTAAAAAATTCTGCAATTTTGGACTTACAAACTCTTTCAATATAAACATTTTTCTAATTAAAAAGCTTCTCATTACCTCAACAGCCACATGAATGGATCAGGTTGATTTCATCATTGATGGTCCCCCTTGTAGCACTACCTTTTCAAAATGTTATATCACTTTAGATTATATTTGGTTCCACTATAGATTTCATAAGGCACACGCAAGTGAACTCATCTAAAGTAAATTTGAATTATTCAAATTATTTTGTATAAAGTGCAATCATCATCTCTTGTATAATTTGAATTGGAGGTAATTCTTCTTTCTTGCTTTAATTCAGAAGACCAAATAATGTGTTGTCTGTTAATTACATATTTGGGGAAGAATTTGGTGTTTGAGTCCCCATTTTTTATCGGCCTCTCCCTAGGTTTCTGCTCACCTTTGCATTAAGGAGTATTATTGAGAAGCCATATCATCTGAGAAACCTTGCTTTTGGATCAGTTTTTTGTTGATTCCCTAGTTAGGGATTAGCTTCCACTTGAAAACATTGCCAAAAACCTTATGGCATCAATCTTTTATTTTGTGTTCAAGGTGCTCCAAGAGTCCAACATTCCCTTGAATCCATACACCACAGCATTGTTGGCAAGTAATTTCTCCCACGTGGTCAAAGTTGTGTAGTGTAGAATCTAGAATCTTCCCCACCAACAATTCTAGAAAGTTCTCATGACCATGGCAATTGGCATATGATTTTACTCTTCCATAATCTGGAGAATTCCTAAGCCCTCTATAAATAGAGGAAAATGTGATATGGCTACTCACTCTTTCAGTAGAGTCCAGCTCTGTAAAGCTGTTAGGGATATTAGTCTGAATGTAAGAGTTGCAGCTCTGTAAATCAATGTAATGTTTTATTTTGTTTAATATAAATCTGTCTTTGTTTTTTGTTCTCCCCTGTTTCCAATAGTGGTATCAGAGCCATGTAGGTCGTGCTCAGTGGGAGTAGAGGATTGTGGGTTTTGTGTCTGAGTAGTCTTTTGTGAGCTAGATAGGCTATGAGATGGAAATTGACTCTTGCAGAATTATGCTATGTTGAAAACATGAAGAGAGTTGTGTAGTCGCTGTAGCATGTTCCAGAATGAAAGTAGATTGTAGGTATAAGGAAGGTGTGCATAAGTCTAAAGGAGTTCGTTGCCATTGAAAAAGCCATTGTGTCAAGTTTGAAAGGTCTTCAAAAATCTGTTAGGAGCTGCTCATGTCTAAGTTAGCTCTAGCTAAAGGAGTAGTACGCTTATTTGAAGATGCAAAAGATCATTGAAAGAGTTTGCTGCTTGCAAGGAGATCAAGTCTATCAAAGGAGAAAGCACCAGATTAAAAGAAGTGAATCGCTGTATTGGCATGTAAGAGATCACTGCCAAAGAAAAGAGGCAGAGGACAAATGGAGAGCTGATTGGTTTGTTTGAAGAAGTTTCCTAAAGAGCTTGCTTGGAAAAGGAGTATGTGCAAGATGGTAGTAG
The DNA here is from genome assembly GCA_007258455.2 of Sequoia sempervirens. Lineage (NCBI taxonomy): Eukaryota > Viridiplantae > Streptophyta > Pinopsida > Cupressales > Cupressaceae > Sequoia > Sequoia sempervirens. The sequence goes on from VDFB02281492.1 coordinate 978,127,267, forward strand.
AAGGATAAGGAGCCGCCAGTTTGAAGAGCTTGCCGATAGAAGAGATCCTGCTAAAATAGTTGGTATCGATGTTGTCTTCCTGATCTGCCATTGTAGCAGTGGGAGCTTCGTCAATCTGAAGGAGTTAGAAGGGATTCACAGAACTGAAGCAAGGATCGGAGGAGACCGTAGTAAAGCATTGCATGTGGATCACAAATTGCTAAGGAATATTGTTGTTCATGGTTCTAGTCGTACGCGTGGGGAAGAGGAGGATCACTGTTCAAAGAGGCCGCAACTATGTAGGAGGTGAATTTGAGGAAATCCTGTCACCATTTGTGACAGATGTCAAGAGTCTATTAGGATCCCCAAGCACCCGCAGAGTGACTCAATGGGAGGTGTTGATAAAACAAGTGAATCACACCTGAACCTACGATGGACTGGTAACCAAGAGGGCCAGAGCTCATGGTTAGAGCATCCCAATTGCAACATGGGATTTCCTAGGTTCGATCACTAGAAGTTTTTTAGTTGCCGCAGCATTAGTGAAAGAGACTAAGATTGCAATGTGAATTCATGGTAGAAACTAGGGGGGAGTGTTGGCAAGTAATTTCGCTCACGTGGTCAAAGTTGTGTAGTGTAGAATCTAGAATTTTCCCCACTGACAATTCTAGAAAGTTCTCACAACCATGGCAATTGGAATATGATTTTACTGTTCCATAATCTGGAGAATTCCTAAGCCCTCTATAAATAGAGGAAAATGTGATATGGCTACTCACTCTTTCAACAGAGTCCAGCTCCATAGAGCTGTTAGGGATATTAGTCTGAATGTAAGAGTTGCAGCTCTGTAAATCAATGTAATGTTTTATTTTGTTTAATATAAATCTGTCTTTGTTTTTTGTTCTCCCCTGTTTCCAACAAGCATGTCCCTGGATATTTTTAACTTCCTTCCACCATTTCCCAATGCCCAAAATTTTTTTTAAGTGAGTCAAACACATTCTCTTATATGAATTGATAGGCTTTTGGAGCCCATCTACCTTTTCCAATCTGGATTAAACAGTACAGGGTTGTGCACCTTGGTTTGAGAGCTGAATAGGAACCTGCAAGCCACTACCACATGAACATTCTTTCCAATTTTTCTTCAATATAATGGTGTCCTTTTGTTTGTTATTCAAAGTGAATGTACCATGCACATATTTCACGTCAGCCAGGCTATTTTTGGTGATTAGTTATCTTAGGGAAGTTGTTGTATCATTACTGAAGAACTGGTCACCTGTCTCTTCTTCAAGAAATTGATGATATTAAAATCCCCAATCAGAATTGGCTTACTATTTCCATTAGCAAGTCAAAAACAAGAAGTTAATGTGGTCAAATTTCAAATTGTTGATTATTGATTTCAACTGGTAGATAATAATTTCCTCGAAACAAATGTTGCTTCATGATCTGTCATAATTGCACAATATGAAATCATTAAAAAAAAAATCTACAAATTTCCAAGAAAATGCAATTCTCATGTGTTAAGTCAAATCTCATTAATTTTGTTAGTATTCTACCTGTGTGTGGGAGCTTTAAAACATATTATGGACATTTAGGGAAAAAAAAAGGTTAGTACATTTTTCTTACAACTGGATATTATTGTGTCTCCATTTTTATTTTTTTATTTCAAGGTACACATCACTTCAAATAGTTTCATTTTAGAAAGCCATTGCTTGAGAATTTTTGGTTGTCTGTTGGTGTGCTATGTATTTTGAATAATTTTCACCTCTTTATTTTAACTCCTGGTGGATGACATTACTAACAATCACATTTGACACTTAAATTAATCAAAAATTTCCAAACATTTCAACTATGTATCAATAATGTTAGACCTAACAAGGAAAATTTTATAAAGATAAAATAGAAAAATCAAACAAAATGGACCCAAACATGTAGATATTTGTGGTCAAGGAGCTTAACTATTTTCCTTATCCAAAAGTTTTGTTTCAATCCTGTTTGGCTCCTTGTAAATGGATGCATCTTACTTCTCTAATAAGACCTTTATTGCACAATATATCCAAAAAAAAAAACAAAAAAACTTTTCTCCACATTAACTTTCTACACCCTTTGGCGTACCCATTGCACACCAAAGGTGCGATTGCTAGTTGTTAAACTCTATGACTAATGAATATTTAGTTAGTAACATGAAAATAAAATAGGACATAATCATATACAAATCATTCATATTATGTGCAAGAAACTCTTAAGTTAAGTTGGTAAAATACTTTATGAGCTCATGATGGAACTTTAGATCAACTCATGTTAAGGTTTAGTTAGTGATTGAAAATTACACTTTTTTGCATGCTTAAGATTTGACACTAATATTATATGTTATATTCATTATACACAATAAGTTATAGTTATAATGTATCAATAAAATCCTTATTCTATAGTAGCATAAATCATAGTAACACATATATGAAGAATAAGATAATTTCAAAATGAAAAAAGAAGAGTACTAATATAATGAAGAATACATCAAAATATATATATATATATATATATATATAGCTAAAAATATTGACGTGAATATAATAACTAAATAATGAGAAAATGTATGTTATAAAATTTAGTGCGTGGGGCATTCATTTGAAAGAGATCAAGGGATTTACGGTTGTGAGTAAAGTCCACATGATTTTTCACATGTGCAGTGGCATCTTGTAAACCATGATTTCTTTTGCATACATGACTATTGGAGCAGCCACAACTACAACATAAGAAGATATAAAATGAACATTGAATAATAAAAATAAATTAAAAATCTTAAGTAAAGAGGAGACTTGTAGGTTTGGGCAACCATTATGTAATTTGGAACACAAGTTATCTATTTTTGTCATGTCATCAACTAACAAGTGGATGAGATCACTATTAGTGGGAGTTCCCAAATTTTAATTATGAGTTATGGGCTGCATATGGGTTTACTGTGTGGGCCTTTATTAGAAAGGACTTGGAGGCCGGAAACAAGGAGAGTCTCCTACCACACCATTAAAGAAGTATGTTATCTCTTAATGACAATGTGCAGGAGAAGTGTATAAGTCTGTAAAAGAAATCCAACATTGGAGAATCCCATTTGGTTGCCAAATCGAGGGTCTTTGAAAGAATTAGGTCTGCAAATCCAAAGTTGGCATCCAATCTGGAGTTGAATGGCGTAGCCTTTCTGGTGCTTTGAAGGGTTGCAAAGAGTCACTCTTATAATGCTATATTTGTATTTGTATTTGAGAGAGTCACTCTTAAAGCAATCCAACATTGGAGAGTCACTCTTATAATGCTATATCTGTATTTGCATTTGATGGGTGATTGTGGAAGTCTCGTAGATTTATAGGTTAAAGAATAATTTCAACTTGTGTGTGGTCAAGCTTAGTGTGGATTAGATATTCCATTTTCAGCATCATAGATGCAACTAAAACTTTTGACATTCTCCTTTCGCACAAAGAGTTAATAAAAGCTTCAGATCTTAGCCTTACATCTAAATATTCCATTGCTTGAAAACCTAAAGTCCTCACTCAACGTTGATCAGACAAAATGCAGGGCTTTCATGCAATTATTGCTATTATTATGAGTAAAAAAATAAAGTAATGGAGGTGCTAAAGAATAACAATAGCCTGCATAGAAGCACAGGTATTGTCATTGGGAATTTCATTTTAAACTACATATTTATACCCCACACACACCTATATACGTCAGCTTCATGCATGTGTATAAGAATTTTTATAAAGGATATTTTGCATTCAATGGAAAATGAAATAAATGTTAGCTGAGATGTTTTATAATTGTTCTCATAACCACATCACTAAAAATATTATACAAATTAAGGTAAATTGGTACTAACAATTAAATAGTACATATTTAATGTATAAAACCAATAAGAGAGCAATTTCAACAGTAATAATAGTGACAGTTGTGATCAAAGCACAATCAAGACCATTGATACATATCACATCTTAGTGAACCATAATTGAATATGGTTCATGTTGCTTAAAATTGGAAAAAGGAACTTTGTAGATGCTCCATATTTTTAGAATCTCAAGCTTTTCTGAGTCTGTTAAGAAAAGAAAAGAAAATCCAATATGGTAAATATGAATTAGATCCATGCTTTAAGCAGCTCATACATTTTGGCATATTGTTTGAAGATTACTGAATTTTTTTTTACAATTGATAGAAATCAATCTGCCAGATAATCTCGAAATTGTTTGAAAGGGGTTTTATTTTGACTTTAAATGCTTTATAATTGTTGAAACGATTAAAAAAATTCAAAATAGTAAATTTATTTGGTTAGTTGAAAATAAGCGGAAAGAATAGGTGCCACTATTTTTTTGTTTAGGGTGTGTGAAGCCTCAGATGAACAATGTACTAGTTGTTTAGAATCTTTTATGAGAAAAACAAAGTGGGAGTATTCAAGTATTTTAACCAATTGTTATGATGGTAGTTAGGTTAACATGGACAATTTTAATGGTAACAAGGAAGTGAGTGGGTAAAAATATTTTTTCTATTTGTTAGTCTTTTATATGTATAAAAAATATATTATAAATATCTTACATATAGCGAAATATACAAATCTTGATATGCATGGTTAATATTTATCATAGTAAGAAACCTATAAATAATGGAGTTCTATTATGCAATCAATTTAATATAAATGAAGACATATAGTTTTAGATAGGAGAATATATAAGGTTATTTGATATAAATCTCATATATAAATATTTATCATTATTAATCCAATTAATGGTGAAATTGGTCATAGTTTAGGGTGAATCTAAATTTAGCAAATAATTATTCAACATACAAAATGATTGTATTTTTCTATCTTGTAAATACCTATTTGATTTACATTAATTATTTCTAGTATCTTTTTATGCTTTGTGACATATATTGGATCATGAGGTAGAATTTTTTAAATGCTTATAATGGTTACAAAAAAGAAAGGAAAGAAAAGAAAATGTAATTAAATTGTCAACAACTATTCTGATAGGTTTATAATGGGCTAAGTTATAGTCAAAACTGCTCACACATGCTTTAGTAATCTCTTAAAGGCTTTCTAGGTGTTATTCCTTGTCCTTTCACCTTTCTAATTCATATTGTATTTTAAAATTTGGGTAAGAGATGTAAAAGTTATGACTGTTCAAACACTGCCCTTTTTTTCTGTTAAAATCAGCAAGCTATAAATTGTTTGGTAACTTGGATATTATGGTTTGGTTTATTTTCTTGAATAGAATTATTTTGTATCATCATAATAATAACCATGATGGTTACAAATTTAGTCTTAAAGACCTTATGATTAGGTTATTGTTATATTACTCTCATTTCATATAAAAATTAATTTATTATATTCATATAGTATTAAATAGTTTTTGAAATTCTATTTAATTATTTGATTAATATTACAAATCATAGCATCTTAAAAGTCGTTTAACTATGTGAGAAGGTAGATGGAATAACATATTATATGGATGGGAATTATATGGATCTATATTATAATCAATTGCGGATTTGTGTACTGGAATGAGGTATCATGGGTTGTATACTTCTTATCATATCAAGTTAGGAGCTTACATAGATTAACCATAGTTGTCTACTCTATATATTTATTAAGCTATTGACAAAATAGTCATGAATTAAATCTCGATGATTTGTGTATTTTTTGTCAATCAAATATGATTTGAAGTAAACCCAAAGTATCAAACTACGATTCCTTTATGAATTATATACGTAGGCAAGGCTATCAGAGACGAGCCCCCGAGGAATTAGGTTTGGCCCCTAGGCTTGTTCTCTTATTATTCCTTAAAGATACTATTGATATATATTCTATTTACATCACTTGTGACTTGAACTGAGCTTTTGATTATTGATGAACTCGTAGAACTAATCAAGCCTACCTTGGTGATGTGGATTCCATATCTCCATTTGGAACCCAACCATGAATGTTAAAGAAAATGTGTAGATGGTTGAGTTCTTATATTAATTTATCTAGGTCAAATATTGTTATTCTTTCATGAAGTGCATGTATAAGGAGCAGTCTGTGGGATTTATGTTAGTGGTCGCGTCTAAAATTTGAAATTTGTGTTTTGTCCTTAACTATATTTTTTGGTTGAAATTTTTTAGGCATTACATTTGATATTAGAGCCTAGGTTGCAACACTAGGTACTCTGGGAGTAAGATGGGTCTTGCTAATGTGTATGTGATCAACATGTGAATCACTTTCTAACAATTAAGTTTTAAAATATTTCCAACTTAATAACTTTTGAGAGTCTAGATCATGTGGGGATACTTTGGAATCTATCAACAATTTACCATCTTTATTAAACATTTTAAAGATGTGTGTTAGCCAAACTTTAACCATTCTAGAAATTTAATTAATGATAGGTAACTAGAAAGTAACTTAAATTTGCAAAGGAAAAGCACTCAAGAATATTAGGGTTATGTAAGTGGCGTGCATGTTAGAAGGCATGTTAGTCCATTTAACAAGTGTTATTGAACCTATCACTATTTGATGCCCCCCCTCTTAAGCTTTAAGAAGGTAGAAATGGTTGTTAAATATTTATTAGGGATTTGAGGAGTTAGTGAAATAATATGATTTACTTCAATACCTATGATTAAAGGAACCTAAATTATTCCACCAAAAAAGAAATTAACGATGTTAATAGAGAAGTCGAATTATTGTGATTATTGTGGATAGTAAAGTATAAACTTGGATAATTAAAAAAAATATTATTGATTGTATAGTGTAAATTTAGAAAGAAAATCATTTCATTCAAGCTTAGAAAATATAAGAGAGTGCTTAGAGACTATTTATTGATTATTTTTAGTAAACCTTAATTAAGGTTTAACCTAAAGGTCATAGTTTAATTGAAAGAGATGAAAATGTGGTTAATGTCTAATTTGGAGGAAACACAATGTAGACCCCTAATCTACAAAATTGCATGAATCAAAGCAAACAAATTATATCGTTAGCCTAAAAATGCAAGATCAAAATAAAAATCCCCCATAAAATCGATTTGCATTGTTAGAGAACAAAGAAAAAGATAAAAATACTTAAGCAAATACAATAAAAAATAACTACTCCTTATTCTTAAACGAAGCAAACACTTGATCTTATGGGGGGATTGGTGCTATTTTGATATGGAAAATAGCCCTTTCTCAAATGAAGAGAGTGACATTGCATGAGTGATTATGGAGATGATTTGTGGATTTGTGGACAAAATCAGTTCTCAAATGAAGAGAGTGACTTTGCATTAGCTTTGTGGATGATTTGTTGAAGATAATGATAATGATGGAAAAGATCATTTCTCAAACAAAGAGAGTGACCTTGCATAAGTGATTGTGGAGATGATTTGTGGAGTTGTGGACAAAATCAGTTCTCAAATGAAGAGAGTGACTTTGCATTAGCTTTGTGGATGATTTGTTGAAGAATGATGCCTCTATTTAAAGATTTTCAAATGCTAAGAATGTTGAAAAGGGACCAATGTGGGACTAAATATTGGACCAATGAGATGAGGACACTTGTCATCACGTGAGTGGTTGATGCATGTGCAAGATTTGGGAAATGTGCCCAAGAGAGGGAGATTTCAAATTCAAATTTGAGAGTAAATGCTGAGTGGGGGACATGTAAGAGTTTATTAATTTCTTTGTTGGATGTACATTCCCACTTGATTTTGAATTCAAATATGATGGAATAGTCCTCATGGATGCCATGTTGAGTGAAAATGCTGATTTTAATAAATCAATAAATGGATTTATTGGTGCAAGTGGCAAAATCTAGAGAATGCAAGTAGGTAAGATTAGCATTTAATCATGGTTAGATTAAATTAATGATGATTAGGATGTTTGACCTCTTTGACTTGAATATTTGATTTATTTAAATCAAGAAGGATGGAAGATGCATTTGGGATTTAACTAAATAAAAGGCTTGATTTATTTAATTAAAAGGAGGGTGATGGCATCAAGTTGATTTATTTGATTTAAACTAATGACTTTAGGAGATTGATAAATAAACTTGATTTATTTGCCAAATGGATGAATATGACCTATCAGAATGCATGATGTCAATTTCACGTGTCTACATTTTTCCCCTCTTTGAAGAAATGTTCATGTTGCATTGGTTCAAAGAATAAACTTGCCACGATCAAAATTCAAAAAATTTCTGATTTTTCAGATGCCCAAGCGGAAAGTACACTGGTACATTGCCCCCTCCAGAGATTGAGTGAAAAGATTCAATTTGAGGGTCGATCTCATGATAAAGAGGTTCAAAATGGATGGTCATGGATGATGATGAAAATGAGATGGATGAGATTGATGATGTGATATGTTGTGATTATGCAATGGATGATTTATGCAGATGCTTAGATTAACGGGTCTATATTATGATGATGATGTAAATGCAATGTATGTGAAATGATCGATGTTTCTTATTATGTATGATATGAATGATATGTGGTATACTAGCAGTTTTTGGATGCAGGATGGATGCATTATGGATGCATTGATGATGATGATGTTAGTGCGGAAATGAGATGATGACAAGAGGATCCAACAAGTCCATGATTGATCGAGACTTTATTAGAGATGATGATGATAATAGATGATGATGATGATAAATGATGATGATTTTCTTATCAAGGATTGGGATTTTAAAAGGGCTACTTACCTTATGTTTGATTACACATGTAGATACGATGCATCAAGGTATAAAGAACCAGGATGGCATTGTACCTAGTGCGATGGACTTTGACTCGACAAAGAGATAGGAGTATTCTTGTTCACACTAGACATATAGAAACCTTGCTAGGGCGTACCTAACAAAGCAAGTATTCACCAAGTTATTTTACAAGAACATCCAACAAGCATAGCAAATAAAAGATAATGATCATTGCCCCATTCCTATCTCACTAAATCCTTTGTTCGGATATCATTGAGAGGTCCTTGGAATGAGTGCAATAAGATGAATCAAAAGAAAAGATCAAGTATGCAAACAAGCCAATGTTCTTCATATCTCTAGCCAAAGGGATGTGTTTTGATAGGATAAGATCCAAAGTGATATCCAAAATGATGCCCATTGTCAAAACGATATATCCTAGGACATGCATTGTATAGGATGATGATGGTTTGATAAGTTGATTGATAGGCTAATGATATAAAGTTGATTAACATGTTTGCGACTGATCAAGAGTTTGATTTTGTTTTAGAGGTATGTTGTTTTGATTTTGATTTTACGATTGAAGCTTGCTTTTGCTGACTGCTATGATTGTTTTTGTTTGTGTTGCCAAAGGATGAAGGTGATGATCCATTTATTATGGATGATTGATTATTACGGGTGAAAGCGAAATGAGACGGATGGATTTTTTCAAATATTTGGATGTTTTTGATGTTTTCCGAAATGTTTTGAGGCTATTTTTGGGTTTTTGGATTTTTTCAAATGTTTTGATTTTTGACTTTTCAAATGTTTTTGGATTTTTTGTTTTTTGAATGTTTTTGGATTTTGATGCTTTTCAAATGTTTTTGGATTTTGATGTTTTGAATGTTTTTGGATTTTTTATTTTTTTGGATGTTTTTGGATTTTTTGCATGATTTTGACAATTTGAATATGGATATGTGTGATAATATTAGTGATCTATTTGGAATTTTGTTGAAAACCAAGCTAAGGTTGATTGATCAGATCGATGGATTGATGATGACGATGATAACATTGTTGAGGATACACAACAAAGCAAAGATTGATTGATTCAGGATTGATTAGGATTGATGATGATAACATTGTTGAGGATGCACAACAATGCAAGGATTTGATTGATCAAGATTGATTAGGATTGATGATGATAACATTGTTGAGGATGCACAACAATGCAAGGATTTGATTGATCAGGATTGATGATGATAACATTGTTGAGGATGCACAACAATGGAAGGATAGTGTTAAGAAACACAATGATTGGGAAGGATATCCCAAGATTATGGATTGATTGGATTCAATTGATCATGATTGATGAAGCTTGATTTGGAACAAAAGATGTTTTCTCATCAAAATGTGCCATGGGATAGTGATTTGAATTTTGGATTACAGATGCTGGACCAATTTGATTTCACATTTTCCAATGTTCAGATCGCAACATAAGTTGGAGGATATAGATCAAGATTTATTCCTAAAGCAAGATGCAAATATCTGCCCCCAGTGTTTAGCAATGTATGGAATGCGATGGGTGGATGCTCAGACAGGTGTATGGATGGATGGATATGGAAAGCACACAAAGGATGCCAGGGACTATCTTGCGATAAGATAAGGTGCTTAGATAAAGAATGCTCATTAGATAGTGCTTCATGGCTCAGATAATGCTGCATAGGATAGGATCAATGAAAACGACCCATGTCAAGATGTTTACCAAATGCAAGTGTAAATTATGTCCCAAACTTTCATCAAGATCCAGATAGCTTGGATGATGGATGCAAATGGATGAAAACGGATTGGATAAATGGTTTATGGATGAATGGATTTATTATGGATAAGATGGATGGAATGCTTGATTTATTATGGATGGGATGAGATGCTTTCAACTGAACTAGTGCATGTAGATGCTTGATTCCACACATGATGCATGTTTGCTAGGTTTTCATCATGGTCTTGCCCAAAGCACCACCAAAGTGGTTTTCACTATAGGACAATTTTTTTGATCCTTTTTCTGGTTTTTTTGGATTTTCATATTATTTTGATTATTTTGATTTTTTTCGAAAGATTTATATTGAATCACAAGGTGTTGTTGATGTAGATGCCCCTGTCATAATATGCCATCGATATCCTGCTTGAAGAAGCTGCTTTGCTAAGATATGTGCACTTGAATATAACTTTTGAGATTCTTGATCTACTTTATCGATACCAGGGTTAACTTTATCTTTGTGCACACATCGCGATAGAGTGCCTTCGAAATCCTTATGATGAAGGGTAGTTTCCAATGCATGGTCAATGTGAGAATTGGATATCATGCGTGGAGGTGTGGATGGAGTGTGTTTAGGGATAAGGGATGGATTGGTTGATAGCTTGGAACCTTTGACTCTCCAAACTTGGGAAGATGAGCAATGATGGGTGGATACAAAAGTGTGCATGGAATTAGGACCAACTGCTTGATACACTTTGTACGTCGCTTGAAAAGCCTACTTTTGATTTTGTGGACATCTTTGATGGATACTGTTGTGCCCTTAGCACACACGCCCCGTTCGAAATGGGGACCCTCTTTTCTTTTGCCTCGTCGGGGCTTTTGGGGTTGCCTCATTTTGCGTGCCCCTCTTTTTTGATGTTCTGCACGGTCGATGTCGCTCTAGGGTTTTATCGTAAATCGACCATGCCTCCATTTTGGTTTTTGCTACCCTTTGGGGCCTTGTGGGTTCCCTCTGGCATTTTGGGCTCTGAGGCAGCCCTGGGCCCCTTCCGGCCCAGACCTCTGGGGTTCCCTCTTCGGGCTTCCCCTTCGCGTTTGCCGCCCTTTGCGGCGTTCCCTGGGCATCTTTCTGCCCCTCGGGGCCCGCCCTGCAGTCTTCCGTTCAAAGTTCGTCGGGGATTTCCCGGGTGGAGCCTGCCCCTTCAGGCCCCGGGCCCCGGAAGTCCATCACCGGATTTCCGTCCTGGGTTTGCCGTCTATGACGGCGAGCCTCCGGCGACCGCCCACCCCTCGGGCCCCGAGATGCTCACCGCCGCCGTCACCCAAGCCAGCACGAAGAAAGCTTTCGGTGGCGAACTCCTTCCAGCTCCCCGTGCCTCAAAGCCCGAACCTCTCTTCGCTGCCGTCGCCCGATCAATGCAAAATGGAATGGCGGCCGTCACGTCGTGCCTTTCTGGCCGCCGAGTCCAGGAGCTCCTACCACTACCGTCAACCTAAATTTGAATTCCACCAACTTTTGGCGCGGCCGTACTTGTAATTAATGCACGTATTAATGGCAGATGGGGTATATAATACCCAGTCCACCAATGTCATTTTCACATTGCGAATTGGAGTGAAATTGCAAAGCCGAACAACAGGATCCCAGCGCCTTCATTTGCATCACGACCGTCACCATTAACTTCACCTCGTTGACCCCACCAGTGGATCCTACAACTTCCTACTTGTCATTTTCGAGGTAGGTTATTCCCGTTTGCCCTCCCATCTTTTTCGTCATTTTGGGGGATTTGAATGAATTAAATAATGTGTTAGAATGATTAAAATAAAAAGAACACTCAATGGCGCCCCTTACCCATATCGTAGAAATCTTTGGAACCCATCAGAATTGCCCTCGCCACCGGCTCGAGACTTGTCCGTGTTGCGACTGTTCGTTGTGCAGGGCAAAAGTCCTTGCCGGGCCCGAAACCCTCCTTCGCCATCGAAATCCAAAACTCCAAAACTCCTGATGGTAATCTGCCCTTCCAGGCCCGGTGCATCGGGTTTCCCTTCCCGGGTTTCCCTTGGCACTTTGCCGTGCCTCATCTGCATGCATGCCCCTGCCTTCCAGTTTCGGGGCCCCGGGATGCCCTTCTCCGCCGCCGTTCAAATCATTGATGAAATCTCGCGGCGGCTGGTGCGTCGCGTCTTCCCGGCTGCCGGGCCCCATCATGCTGGAAGCCTCCATGACTGAATCGTAACCTCATGCCGGCAATCCTTCTCGCCGGCCCTGGGCATCCGGGTTTTCCCTGTCGGACGTCCACGTCTAGTTTGACGCCGTTTTTAACGGCGAAGTCTTTCGGCAAGGTCCCATCTGCTTCCTGGTCCCCGGACCCCGCGCGCCTCTTCGCCGTCGCCGTTTTCTTTTGAGGCAGGTGCTTTCGCGCCTCCCGGACCCCGGCTATCGGACTTCTATCCACGGAAGTCGGTGCATCCCCTACTGTCGGCATTTCCTCCCTACCCCCCGGTTACCGGAACCTGGGCCACGCTTTGCTGTCTGGCCATGCCAAATCTCCTCGATGCTATGGGACGCTTTGGGCCCGGTTGTCCGGAGTTCCATCCCCAGAACTCCGTGAGGGTTCTGCCGCCCTCGATGGCGAACCTCCGTCTACTCCCCGCCCTCTGGGCTCCGGTCTTCTCCTCGCCGCCGCCATTCAAAATGGTCAAAAATCATGCGGCGGCCGTCAGCTCGGGTCCTCCCGACCACCGGGCCCTACCACTCTGAATGCCGTCTGGCCTAATTATCAAACTGAACCTCATGTCGGCCATCATGTGGCCTCTCGGACCCCGGCCTTCGAACTTTCGCTAGCAGACTTCCTCGGCCAGATGTCTGCCAGCTGTCCGCCGTTGCCAGCGGCTGTCTCATGATGGCTTCCCGGCCTGGAACCTCCTGCCCTCCTTAGATCAATCCAAACCAACTCAAATCCAGAATCTGACTTCGACCCATCTCCTAAAATTTGCTGATCTCCATCATAGGCCTCCTAAAACATTAAAATTTGGCCAAGGAGGGTCTCCGGGAACTTTCGGTTGCATTCTCCCTTCCAGACAGCATTCCTGCCAGGGAAGTCCGGCCCTGCAGGCCCGGATTGTCCAAATGCCCTGAAATGAAGATCGATATTGTCTAAGGATGAGATTTGTGTTATACTTGAATAATTATTTAGGTGTTACCTTTGAAATATGGACTAACATTAACGCTTTGATGTTTCATTGCACTAACTTTTCCCTTGCTTGCAGAATATATGGAATCGGCTGCAAGAACTTCAGGGGCCTCCGCCGAAATGGATAAGGGCAAGAAATCCGAGAGAGCCGCTTAGGGAAAAGAAGATAAGGATCAGATGAAGTTCCAGTTTCAGGGTGAGCCACTCCAGTCAAAGGTCTCAATAGACTGGAAGGAGATCTCGGATACCAACATCGGCCAAGTGAACATAGATGAGTTCACCCAGAGGGTCAAGGTTAACCCTACCACAAAGAACGCCAGACTCATACGACAGAGTGGAATAGCGAAGGCTTCTAGCTTTCCTCCCTCTCTCATAGCACCCGAACTAGTAATGGCTTACCAAGAAGCCTACCAAGCTGACACAAGAACAATTGTGGATAAGGAGGGGAATATCCTTGCCAACATGTCACCAGAAGGAATCACGAAAACATTTCACATCCCCACGTTCCCACATATGGAGGTCCCCACTTTGGAACAGTGCCAGGCGGCGTGGGATACCATTCCGTTAGGGTGCAAGAAATCAATTAACCTCTACTGGCTTAAGGAGAAATGGGGCAGCACTGTGAAGGTTCCCCAAGAGCTATTCCGTAGCAACTTCCACGAAGACTACCATGACCTCGTAACTATGCTGAGCAGGGTCATGGGTCTCTCGGCAGCTGCCTACTTCCAAGAGTGGATGGCATATTACATTGAGCAGATCCTGCGAGGGAATGAGGACGTTAACACCAAGACCTCATTCGACTGGGGAGGTATCATCAGCAACTGCTTCCACGAGCAGTTTGTAAACGTCAAGAAAAGTTCTAAGTTTTATATGACCTCCTACCTGGTGTATTCCCTGGCAGGCCAAAAATAATACATTGGGCTATTTGTGGCACCGGATCAGGGACATAGGCGAGGGCTCAAGCCATTTGATAAGTACCCTCAACTCCAGTACCAAAACTTCAAGAAGGAGTAATGCCGGGTCAATGACACCTTCATAGGCCACATCATCAGATTGATCGTCGGAGACTTCGAAAGGAGGGTTTCTCACAGCGCCAAGGCACTTTTGAAGGAGTATGCCTTCCTATATATCTAGTTCCCCAAATTCACCTACATCCGAGCTCAGGGTTTCATGGAACAACCAAACAAGTTGCCAAGGTACCCGAACGACAGGATCATTCTTTTGGAGCTTTCCCGGCAGCTCCAACACATCCAGATAGTCTTCAGCAACAAATACATAGCAGGGATTCCCTATCCCATGACCCTCGGCCAGGGCCTATACCGACTGCAAACATCTCAATGCACCGGCAACTCTGAGAAAGAGCTTAAGGAATATAATTTTGACTGGTACATGGCTTGCCAGCGAATGGACCCGCATGGTCATGTTAGGAAGGCACTGGGGCTGGCGTACGCCCACAAATACCACATTGAAGACTTCTGGGTAGATTGCAAAGATGACAAGGAGGTACGCATGAGGCACTACATCTGCATGACTGTGCAGTTCCTAAGAAAAGTGCAACTGTTCCAGGTGCCGGACCAACTCGAGGAAGATGAGTCCACCCTTATGCACCCGAGGTACCCTGCAGTTGCCAACCTGGCAATCCCCTCCATAGACTGGGATGAGCAAGAGGTCGATGACCTGGATACTATCACCAAGCCAATCATATCTCGGACTAAGGAGTGGGTCGATGGGCAAGTAGCACAACTGAAATGACAGGGAGTAGTCCTAATGTATGAGGAGCTTAAGAGCGAGCCCAACGCCACGGAGGACGTTGCCGCTACCACATCAACTGGTGAGACTTCCAAGTCTCCCCCCGTCACCAGGTCTCAAAAGAGAAAGGGAACAGAAACAACACAATCGGTGGACCCCAAGGAGCAAGCAAAGAAAGACATGGGAGGCTCATCTCCCAAGAGGCTCAAGCAAATAGTGACAACAACATAAGTGCAGCCTACCTTGCTTCTCCCTGCCCCTCCTGGTGCACCACCCGCTTCTCAGGCTATGGTCGCCTCATCTCCACTGGCAGTGGACATCTCTGTCCATCTCGCCCTTCGCCCACAGCTGGGTTAGTGATCATCATTAACTCCTCTTCCAGCATGACCACTTCCCCTTCCGCTTCTGCTACCATGTCACCTATTACATCCCTCCCTTTGGCTACAATTACATCGCCCATTCCCGTCGCCACCATGCCTGAGGCCCTCACTAGACATATGCAGAACCTTCCCCCTGAGCTTTCCCAAATACTGATGAATCTGGCTCTCCAAGCGGCCCTTGCCCAAGTCCTCATGACAACTCAGCCTTCACAACCACCAACAGGGCCACCGGCCATGGAGGTCACAATGCAAATATCAAAAGAGTTGGAGGAGCAAGAGCAGGAGGCCTCAAAGCCTATTGAGGAAGAGGCTGATGAATATCACGAGCACCACGAGTACGAGCACCGGACCATTGACAGGGTGGTCTATGAGGGAGAAGAGACAGGCTCTTCCGAGAGCGGAGATGAAGAAGGTGGCTCGGGTGCCAAGGAGGTCATCCAAATATTTGATGAGGACCTTGAGGAGGAGTCAGCGCAACAGTTAAAGAGCGTTGAGGAGGAGGCTGAGGGGTTACCACATGATGAAAAGGGGCAGCCGCCAGAATAGCAGCAAATAAAAGATATCATCGAGGCTGAAACCCATGCTATCAAGAGCCTCGAGGCTAAGGCTGCGGAAGAGAAGAAAGAGGAGGCAGTGAAGGGGGACAGCCCCACCCGACTATTGTCTACCAGGCTGCCCATCAAATGCCTTGTGTTCTATCGTGACTCCGACGAAGAGGAGGACACTACCAAAGAAGGGGAGGACACTGCTAAAGAGAAGGAGGAACCCTGAAAGGAAAAGGAGGCAGAAGTCTTGCCTATAACAAAAAAGGATGAGGGTAGCCATGATGCGCCCAAGGACAAATCTGCCATGCCCGACTGGTTGGAGAAACAGTTGGAGAAGACTACTCCTGTTCTGAAAGACCCGAGGGCAAGATTGGAGGCCATCTTGGCTCGATCCCTGACAACAAAGAAGAAGGAGAAGAAGCCTAAGGTTCGTTCCAAGATAACGATGGACGCTTCCGGCTCTTGAGCAGCACAAGTTGCAACGCGTATAGTTGGCCAAGCAGGGGCGAGTTACAGCATCTCCACCGTTGATTTGGGGACAGCAACTAGGGAACAAAAAGTTGAACATCTGGAAGAATCGGTGGCCACAGCGGTACACCTGATCAAGCAGGACAAGATCACCAAAGACGAGCTCAAGGCGCAGGTTGCTGCCCTAACTGATTACATCCAGCAATAGTCCTCGGTGGATGACCTGCCCACCACCTCCATAGCCGCACCACAGTTACTCTCCAAAGAATAGATAGATAAACTAGAGAGGAGGAAGAACTTGGAAAAGACCACTGAGGATTGGTTCCAACAGGTCATAAGCATCAGAAACGTGGGAATCGGCATGGCTATGCAGACAGCCAATAAGTTCTTAGACCTGACCCAATCCCTGGAAAGCACGAGGAGGCTCTACACCAATTTCCCTGCGATTCACAACTCTGCCTTCCCAAAGGTTGAAGCCATCCTTCCGATGCCTAAGGATACATGGGAAGAGAAGCTAGAGCTAAAGAAAGAAGATCATTGGATGGTGGATGTGTGGCACAGAGATCTCATCAACCGGAAGGACAGGCTAGAGTAAATCCTGAGCAGGGTGGATCTGGATGTTGCGTGGATCAAGGAAGTCCGGGCAGAATGCACCGAGTATCTTAAGCTAATGGCGGGCTATGATATGCCCATGATGCAAATAGATGTCGGGAAGGTGAAGTCATACTTCCAGGAGAAGATGAAGGACGGGATAGCCAGAGAAATCACCACAGAATTCCTGAGTTTTGCTGCCCGTGCCTTCAACCGATCTGAGCTATTCAGAGACCAAGGCTCGAAGTATGACAAGGATTGGAAGCGGTTGGAGGATAACGCTAAAGAGTGGAGCTATCAGGCGTTAAGATGCAAGATCCTTGAGATAGACAAGCTTCAGGCCGTCATCCTCAAATACATTGAACACACAGCTTCTGAGGAGCAAGAGGATAGCCCAGCCAAAGAAGAAGATCTCCCTGAAGAGTAGCTACAGCCAAGAAAACATCAATCAGCTACAGGACGGAAGAGCAATAGTGTCATCCACTAGATGACGAAATAGGGAAGAGACAAAGAATGTTTTTAAATTGTAAATCTATTTGGGGGGTAGGTGAAACCCTATTTTGTAATGAATCTTGGCCACACAATTGTAATGAATCTTGGCCATTCATTTAGCTTTTGGAAAACTATAAATAGAGCACTCCCCTCATTTGCAAAGAGAGAGTTGAGTTGTTGTAAAGGCATGCTGCAGAAATTTATAAGAAATATCATTAACTTGGTGTATTTCCTTGATTTCTCTCTTGTCATTTGATTCATTCTCCAATTTCATATGTTTAGCTTAGATCTCATGGCTATTTAGTTAGCTGTTTCTTTATTTTGGATAGATCTTAGGAATGATGTTGGGTGATTGTGAAAATTCCTGCTTTGTTCATGATCCCTTAGTTCATACTTTTTACTGTTTGCTGAAGGTAGATAGCTGTGCAATGTTAGCCTGGACTTGATTTAAAGCTGCCCCAAACATTTATCTTTAATTCATGCATGTATGTGGTGGATGAAGGATGAAATATCTGCAGCCCTTAGAAGATAGCACAATTTCCATGATACTGTGAAATCCCTGGTTAAGTGGGATATTGTTTTGAGGAATTGTCCATTGCAGGAACTCCATTGTTACTATTTACAGCAAATTTCAGACTTAGGAACTTTTCTCCTCCTTCTCCCTTTTCCCCCTTTTTTTAGAAATTGAACAACACCAAGGTTCATTGCACATTGTAAAGCCAAATCTAACAACTAGATAGAGTTCAAGATTGTTGTTTGAACCTACAACCAGTATATAATTGCCTTTATCCTAAGAACTCCTTTTTCAAAGGGCCGCTTCGCCAGCTATGTCCACACTTTGTATTCTCTGTAAGACGCCTTGGATTCAGGCAATCACATCAAACTCTTGAGAATTAATCTAACTGATAAGCGGCCGACACCGAGAGACCTTGGGATAGTGCGCAATCGATTAGTAGGGAGATTGTCTTTCAAGAGAGGTAATACTTTTATTCTTTGCCTATAATTTTAGGAAATTCGCATAAAACCACCATCAACAATGCTTTTCCCTTTTTATTTTGCCCCATGGTTTTGCACGATAATGTGGAGTTTGATGGGATAATCTTTATGTTTTGAAGTATCCATGCATATTTGATTTGTCCATTAGTAACTTTCTCATCAACCTTCAAATTTATTAACATTCTTTTGCTTTGATTCAAATCTTTCTTTTGATGTTGAGATTTAGTCTGGATGGGTGATGGTGGATGAGAGATTCATGGCGTGATGGCTGGTTCAGTAGTGACATCGGTTTCATCCATAGGATTCTTCGTGCTTCCTATATTGATATTTGCCGGAACATAAGTTTCCCCGATGTATGATGGCCAACTTCCTTGGTTTGGTCACAGCTTGTTTTCTAAAGTCATCGACTTACGAAGTAAAGCATGCTCTAACAAATGACCATTGTAGATGACATTGTTTCAATTTTCTATTTTGCTAACTCTGGATTATATTGTTCTATCTGAGTTGCTTCCTTGAGTGGATAATGATGGATATCTGCATACCTGATATCTTTAGTCTGAATTCAGGATATATTTGATCCTAATGTTGATAACTCAATTTGACTATAGGAGTTAATAATCTACTCTTTTTGTGTAATAGAATCTTGTTCTAGTTGAAGATCATCTATGTGTCCATCCATAGAAAGCATCTCATGGGTAGATGAAGGAGTAAGTGCTATGTGGATATGATCATCTTGTGTGGATAGGAGAATATCCATTAGATCATTGTAGTATCTTGGAGATAAAAAAATTTGATCTTGATTTATTTTGGGATTGCTTTCGACATGCTTTGGATCAAGTTCTTGACATGGGTCAGTTTCAAAGGATGAATTGCTTACAAAGGGTTCTTGGATATCATCCTTACACATGGTAAGTGGTTCAATATCGTCAAGTGTCAAGTTCAAGGTTCCTTCAGTATCTATAACCATGAGGTCGAAGGATGTCAATAGTTCTTGGAAAGGACCATTGCTAGACCTTGGTGAAAAATTTTGATCATGCTTTGGAATAAATTCTTGAGATATGTCCTCTAACTCATAAGGTGATGTAGATTCATTTTCAACATGATCATAGGTGAATAGATCGTGCATTATGTCAATAGGATCAAATAATCCTAACACTCCTTGAAATAGATCACTAAAATATTGATACAGTGAGTTGATCATCCCGGATGGGGGTAGAAACATCTTCCGGGTATATCCATGGAAAATCTTGATCATTATTTTCATAATTGTATGGTGTGGAGAGGGATTGCGGAACACTCAGCCATGAGGTCAAATAATCATGACATTGCTTAAGAAATTGATCTATAGTGATGGCGTTGGATTTTGATTGTGATTCAAAAGTGACTCTTGACATATGTTGATTTGATCATTGGATGGAGTAGACACAACTTCAAGGTGCTCAATGATGGATTGATCTTGATCCTTGTTCTCAACAGTTGTCGTTTGTTGGGTAGCTTGAGAGGCTTGTTGCACTTGTTGAGATTTTTTCGCTTGTTGTGTGGCTATATATTGTTGGATGGCCTTTTGGTAGGCCTAGTGAGCTTTTAACACAATGTTACATTGTCTTGCTGCATTTGGTTTTGGTGGTAGTGGTGGCAGATTTAGAATCATGTTGGATGTAGTGATGAGTGGTTGAGATATGCTTCGAGTGATCGTGAGTGTTTGAGATGTGATGGGATTGATCGAGGTGATAGGAATGGTTGGAATGATGGAGGCGATGGGTCCTTGGGAGACCATGTTTTGATCTTTTAGGATTGATGTTGTCATTCGATTAGATACCATTTGTTGGTGTGATGTCAATGGTATATTCAAAGTATTTGATGTGATGGCTTGATTGGTGTGAGGTGGATTGATTTGGATGGAGTGATTGGTTCTAGGTAAAGGGGGAAGCCCTAAACCAAGGAATGATGTTGATATGGGTAATGTTGGTGGAGATGTCTCTTGGCATAATGACTGAACTATTTTGGTAAGTGTAGCAATTTGATCTCACCAAATTTGTTCTTGATTTAGATCTTGACTCCCTTGATATAGTTGATTTGGCTTTTGTTTAAGCAGATTTGGAGTGTGTGCTTGTGTTTGATTTTGGACAATCTTTTGATTTGGGATGATACTCCGATTTGGCATGATAGGTTGAAATTGACAATCGTTCATTTTTGGAATATTCATATGATTTGCAAACGTATCCATCCCAAAGTTTTATGGATTCATGTTTCTAAAACTTGTGCTTGGTACTTTCTCATTTGGCTTGTAGGGATTTGGTGGGATGATGTTGTTCTTTTGATTGTTTGGTTGACAAACTTGTAGGTTTGGATTTAGATCTGCCATCGAGAAATGTGTTCCAATCTTTGATTTGAGGATACTCACACTTGTTGTGCTATTGACATTTGTAGAAGGTAATGATCTATAACATGGATTCGCCTCTGATGAAATTTTGATAATCAATCGATGTTAGCAAGACTTTGAAGTAAGCAATTGATTTGGATTATAGATCTTCGGATGGGTTTGGCCTTCCATGTCCGCTTTTGCATTTTGACGCTGTTGCAAAGTGACCCTCCTAAGGTTCTTAAAGTAATGATGAGATGAAGGATGAAAGGTGTAAATGTTATGAGTGTTGAACATTTTGGAACTTTGGATCAATGCTAGACTTAGGGCTTCATTTTGATTGTTTGATTGGATTTAGATAATGGACTTGTAAACCCTAAGATGTTAGATGTTATCTTAGGATGAACTTTTTCAAAGGATTTCTAATTCAATTAAATGTATGAGAAAGGATGCATTCTCCTACACCTAACTAAACAAGGTGGTTTTGATTTTGATGATTTACCCAAGTCTAGAATGATGTTTTCAAAGCTCTAAAGTTGTTTGGTGGATGGATTTTGATAGATGTTTGGAATTTGGATGAAGTGTTTGATTTGATCCTAAATGAACCTAGGAAGGACTTGTTTACAAGACCAAGATAGTGAAGAACATGTGTTTCTCTAAGAGTAATTCAAATATCAAAAGATCAATGTTTGCATGAAAACTATAAGATCAAAAGATATCAAGCACATGTGTGGGGTCAAATTGATTTAATCTTTGCTTAATAGATTATTTTTACCACAAACAAACTCTTGATTAGATTTAGAATCTAGATGTCTAATGTCTCAACTTTCCCCTTATCCCGAAAAGTGTATTATGCAGAAACCAAGAAAATTTGAGGCAAGAGTTACCTAAAGTTGACTTTAGTAGAAGCAAACTGAGATGAAATCTAGATGTTTAGATGCCTCTAAGGACATGAATCCCAAGGGCAAGCAATAACATGTGAATTTTTTCAAGGATATTTTCCTCTCCTAAACGGTTTGCAATTTTGATGATTCGTTGAATGTTGTTTTTCCAATGTTTTCGATTAAAACACTGTGTTTTCAAACCACAAGCAATATGACATCCTAGCTCAATTGGCACATTTTTCTTAGTGGGCTTGTCTCATGCCCTTCGTAGAAGAGATGATTTTACATGCAACCAAGGAAATAGTATAAAGGTATGTTAAGAGTGAAGTCTTAACCTCTATACTTCAACCAAGATCGGACATGGCAAGTAACTTCTTGGAATCAAAGTTTCAATGCACCACTTTGATAAACTCAGTCAATGGATCAATTGGTCACTACAAAACAAGGGTTCTATTTTAGACTTTCCATTCATGGAGATTGACCCATACGACGAGAGTCCCCTTTCGGATCCATCTTGTCAGAGCAACCGCATGATACTGGCGTTTACTCCAATACCCACATTTATATCCCAGTTGAAAATACTCTCGGCTTTAGAGTGTTACCAGTTGAGTCATTCCCTTGGGTGAGTACTTTTTCTCCAAGCCAGGCCCTCTAGGATAAACAAAAGAAAGAAAAGACAAAATCTGTAACTCGATCAATCTTTGACAACTCAAAGAAAGAGAATATACGCGATGATGCTCTACTCACACTCGCACAAGATGTTCAATTTTAAACCCAAATCAAAGTGTGGAGGCAATATTTTATGCAACTTAATGTCATCAAAAAGACTTTTGGTTCTCAAGATCGTCATGAAGTGCGAGAGAAGTGCATACGCCTTTTTAGATGAGATTATTTGAATAAGAGATTATGAAACATGAAAGACACATGTTCATTTTATCCTTCAAAGAAATGATTTGAGTTCGTTTTAACCACCAAAATAAAATGTCAAGTTTGTTTGTTCAATTTTAGACCAAATCAAAATCTAGTAGGTATGTAGTGTTCAGTTTTAGCCCAACTTGAAAGATCAACTCACTAGTTAAATTCTTAAACCCAAAAATAAAACTAGTTGGCCTAAAACAAAAAAGAGAAAGTTAGAAATAGATGCTCTAAGCATTTAAAAATGTTTTGTCAATTTTAATCTTAATGCTCAAATTCTTCAAATATTGCTTCCAATGTTTCCATGTTGCAAGGTCCTTTGCGCGAATGAAATTCGTCCTATAAACAATACCAAGCTATTCGAAGCAAGAAGTATGATATTTAAAGAAATCAATGACATAACAAATATAGTTTTAAAGCTGATGAATGCATTTACAAGGAATCAATAATCAAATAAAAAGTTGTCCTTTACGGATTCTTGGTGCCAATGATGATATGTTATGTTGGATTCCTTTAAGAATTTGGTAGGCAATGTTTAATTTCAGTCCATAAGAAAACTTGGCTGCGTATCCTCAAGTCATAAAGCCACAAAAGGTATTTATTTGGCTACATAGCCAATAGATATTGGGTCGCATTATTAGACACTTAAATCAAAGAAAGCATATGCCTAAGATTGACAAGTGGAATACAAATTTTCAAGGAATTCCTCTTGTCTACATTTGCATTCTTTTAAGACATAAACCCGTAAATCTAATAGGAAAAGCAATGTCAATTTGTCTATTCATCTCCCCTGCACAGCCAAGCATTAATGATAGAAACCACAATACTAATGAGATTACTAGCAATCATAACCTCCAGTATAAACATTTGTAAAAGGTAGAACCCCGAGTTTTACTCAATCTTCTTAAAACGTACAACTCAGATGGCATGAATGATGTGTATGTAATAATCAATA